>CAUYRH010025198.1:0-17498 GCA_963574655.1 Perodicticus potto | reverse complement strand
ATATTTTTTTTCCATTCCTGAGATACTTTACTAAGAAGAATATTTTCCAGCTCCATCCATGTAAACATAAAAGAGGTAAAGTCTCCATTTTTTTAATGCTGCATAGTATTCCATGGTATACATATACCATAATTTATTAATCCATTCATTGGTCAATGGGCACTTGGGCTTCTTTCATCACTTGGCAATTACAAATTGAGCTGCAATGAACAATCTGGTGCTTTTGCAGATACAATGGGCTTTAAACCAATAAAAGTAAGGAAAGATAATGACAGTCACTTCTTATTTGTTATAGCCAACACTCAACATGACGAGATTTCAATTATCAACATTTATGCACCCAATCAGAATGCACCTCAATTTATAAGAGAAACTCTAACTGACATGAGCAACTTGATTTCCTCCAGCACCATAATTGTCAGGGACTTTAACACTCCTTTGGCAGTGTTGAATAGATCCTCAAAAGAGAAGCAAAGCAAAGAAATTTTAGACTTAAACTTACCCATTCAACATTTGCATCTAACAGACATCTACGGAACATTTTATCCTAAAAAAACTGAATACCCATTCTTCTTATCAGCCCATGGATCATCGTCCAAAATTGATCACATCTTAGGTCACAAATCTAACCTCAACAGATTTAAAAGAATAGAAATCATTCCTTGTATTTTCTCAGACCATCAGGGAATAAAAGTTGAACTCAGTAACAGTAGGAATCTACATACCCATCCAAAAACATGGAAACTAAATAACCTCTTGCTGAATGACAGCTGGGTCACAGATGAGATCAAGAAGGAAATCACCAAATTTTTGGAACAAAATGAAAATGAGACTTCATTATCGACATGAGACTTCCCTTGGCTAACTCCATTTTTCCAAGAAGACACTACTGACAAAATTTCTTTCTCCACCTAAAATGTTCAGAGGCATCAGCATGCCATTCACCATGAAGGGCCTTCCAATTAGAATCTGCCACCACCTTACACAGGAATCCATCAGTCTCAGAATGTCTTCTTTCCCGGGAGCACAGGTCCTGAGCTGACAGGCTGTAGCCCCCACCCAACATGCATTTTTACCCTCTTTGGCCTGGACATTCAGGTCATTTATTTTCTCCCATCCCTAGGGCTTTTTTTCCCTTCCTAATCTCTTAACAATAACTTTGTTCATATTTTCTCCAGTATGTATTGCAATACCTTTTCCCTTAATAGGTCAAGAGTTTGAACAAAGATCAATTTATTAAATTAATCCACTTGAGAAAAAGAGGTCAGAGAATCATCATGTCACTTATATGACTAAATATAAAACAAACTGATATTTATTGGGGGAGACAAGACACACAGGGACAGAGGAAACAACCCCCAATCTCCTCCTCTGACAAAAGCACCAGACTTATCCCTCCTGTAGCAGTTTTTGCTTTTAAACAATTATTCCAGCTACATTTTAGGCTAGCGAATGGGGAAAAACCCACAAATGTATGATTTAATAAAAAATTCCCACAGGCCTAAATATTTTCCTTTTGGATTTCTGCTTTTTAAATATTTTTTTAATTTATTGTTTGTATCTTTTATTTCCCTTTTACTGACCTATTTAGTGAAACTAAAAGGTTACCAAATACATACAAAATATTTAGCTGATACTAATATTTCTTATTTTTTTTCCTGTTTTTGTTTTTTTCTAGATCAAGCTGTATGCGATACAGTTGAGCTCTGTTTATGACAATTGTCATTAACTTTTCAACAAAGTAAAAAGACTGAAAATTTCACATTTTGTGTAAATTGAGTGGTATACTGCTTACTTAACTGACCATATAAAATATAAAGTGAGTTTATAAGATTCTTGAACATAAACTCTTGAAAATTCTAGGGAAAAAATGAGAAGATGGAAGAGAATATTTTAATGTCTTTGAGGCAATAAGTAAAATTATGTTTGCCAATTAAGACGTAAACAAGGAAGGTTATTTATGTGGGTAAATGTGGGCTACTCGGGGTTGGGAAGATAAATCCAAACACTTTCCCCATTTCCTTTTCATTTTAGTGAGTTTAGTATATGGAGAATATTATTCTACATGTGAAAATTTTTGCACATTTTTATACAACAGTGACAAGTGTGACTTATTTTTATTACAAAATTATTAGGTTAAGACATGGGCACTTGGGTTGTGTTATAAGAAATGTACAAATCAATTTTAACTTGATGTCTTGTTGCAATCGACAAATGTGCAAAATAGTCTAATCCAGTGTCAGAATTTTAAAACATAAAGATGTTAACATCAAACTGGTAAAAGACACAGTGAGAAAAGGTTATTATAAATTTGCTATTTTACATGGAAAGATGACATCTCCGTATATTTTAAAAAATAGCCACACAGTCATCCAGGAAATGCATTATGCATTTCAAATAAAGTTCGCCGAATGCGCAGAATTCGGTGGACAGCCAGCCCTCAGTCAGTATTTGTGGACCTAATGGACAGAACGCCACGTGAGTCTGAGTCGTCACCTTTCTCCTCACCAAGCGGAGTCTTAGCCAACCATCTACCTCCTCCAAACTCAGGAGTCTGAATTCACCCTTTCAGACCCAATGGGATCAACAACTCACAATGCACTAAGCAACAAAATAACACTTCAAAGCAAAGAGAAGCAAGGCCTTGTGTGTCATTCTACAGCCGGAGTCACATTGCTTTCCTCCCGGTAATTTTCCAGATCTCTAGACTTTCATGTTACAGTTGATCAAACCTAAATACATTTCTATAACGAGGCTGCTTGGAACTTGCTCAAGATTGACCTGTGACCTTCATTTATGACAAATGGATATGCGTGATTGCTCTGCCCTGACACCGAGCATGTTCAATTACTGCTCACATTATAAAGAATGTGCAAACAACACAAACGGAAATTAAATCCTTTTCACTATCTCTCTGCATCTGAGCATTCATAAATTGAAATAAGTGTGAAAGAGCCGTCCTCAATCAATCTCAGCTCCGGTCCCCGACCTGATTATGCTATGCGTATCAATATACATTCCCTTAATTAAATGTGGTTCAGCGAGCATTAATAGTATTGAAAAAAGAGAGAGAGGAGAGAGAATTGAGGCCTCTTGTTACTACCCATCATGCTGTTGCAGAAAACAAAAGAGAGATTGATGAAACGGAGCACCGGAAAGGCTGTCGTATACATTATAATAATTATCGCCTGTGCTGATTTCAGAGCAAGACACGAAGAGTGTCTATTTTTCCTCTGCAGCCTCCCGCAAAGTCTGCGGATTACAGGCAGAGCAGAGGAGCTACATCAGCTTGAGAAGTCTGGTCCTGTTTTGGTGCTTCCCTTCACTGCGTATTCTGACACTGCTACAGATGCTTTCAAGCCTCTTCTGATGCTCCAGTTAAGCAATCCAAAGAGGTTACTTCATAAGTCACACCTTTCTTCTTGAACAATATTTATAAATGTCCTCTCAGCGTGCTGTTAGGCAGAGCTCACGTGTCTTTTCTTTTCCCTGCTGTCTCCTTTCCTTCTGTCCTTTCTAACTTGTCCTCTGCAGAGGCTGCAGAATGTCCTCTCCAGAAGGGAAGGGTTGTCAAGAGATTGTAACCGCAGGGCATTCACTGGTTCCACCAGGTTTCTTGCCCACCCCTCTGTCTGACACTGGCGGGTCCTACACTGCATGGAGCTTTCATCCTGTAATGTGCAGGTCATGATTCTGGAAACTGCTAATTACAGTGCTCACAGGGACAGCCTCTTAGTCACTTTGCTTCAAGCCAAGAAGACAAGGATCTAAGAGACGGGAAGAGTCACAGATTGACTCAGAAGGAGTGCGGGGAGAAAAGCAGAAGACGATTTCTTTGGCTAGGTTATAGTCAGTCCACAAAATGTGTTACTGCAGGGGGTGGCGTGGTGGCCTGCTGAATGCGTTGCCTTTGATAACTGTATATAGCAAATGGCTGCTCCGTATGACAAAGGAGAGTCTTGAGGACCAGGGAAGACTTAAGAAAGAGAGACTGATTGCACTTGAAAGTATTGGCATCAGAAACTGAGCCAGACTCTCTGTGAACCCAAGAAAATGACAGTTACTGGCTTCTCCTGGGCCCCAGGGTTAATTAAGTCTAGAAGTAGAGAATTAGACTCTAACAAAGCTTGAAATTTATTCCGGGAATCTGCTGGTCTTGGTTGGGTTTTAATGTGTCCTAAATGAAATGATATTTGGGAGGTGGGGGTGGAGGAGCGAGATTCCTCGTTGTCCTCTGCGGGTGTCTTTTAAGAGGAAAGACCTTATGTTATTTTCCTTCTCTTAGGGATACTCCAAATTAAAACAAACAAAGAAAAAAAACGGATTTTTTGTGCCTTAAATAACTTAATTTGATTAAAATGGTTTTACTTGCCCAGCAAGGAAGAAGCCCCAGATGAATTCTATCCCACCTTTCCTAGCTTCTGATAACCTGCTGATATCAGCTTAGGTGAGGAGGCACAGTGAACATGCACTTGGTGTCTTCCCCACAGCAACTCAAGTCTTTCCAGTATTTTCAATTCTTCCTCTCTACTAGCTCCTTCTTATCAACATTTGGATTTGTTCAAACCTCCTCAGCTCAAAACAAAAGCTGTACACATGTCTATTCAAAATGAAAAGAGGGAGAAAGAAAAGTCCCTGCGAGCTGGCCTCATGCAAAGCCTCCCCCTCCTGCTGCCTGTAGCCTTTTCCTACTTCTCTTCGCAGCCAAGCTTCTTCTCTCTCTTTACAACCCACTCACCCTGAAATGTGCCTTTTCTGCCCACTCCTCCACCCAAAGCCTACTCAACAAAGTCACCAATGACCCTATTGTTATCACCAGGGATAACTTGCAATCCATGTCCTACTTTTCCTGGGCAGCATCCTGCACTGTCAGTCTCTGCTCTCTAAGCCTGGGCTTCCACCCACCACCCCCGGCTGGCTTCACTCCTCTCCAGCCAGTGCACCAGTTTCTCCTGCAGGCTGCTTGCCCCACGTCTACTGCTGACCATCAGCACCAAGCTCTGTCCTGTTCTGACCTCCACCCATCACCAAACATCTCTGACTGTGCTCGTTCCTCTTTGTTTCCGATTCAGCCTTGTTACTTTGGAAGTGCCCAACATCGTTTCTGATCAGCATCACTGCCTTGGCCTCCTTTCCCATTTCCCTGTATACGACTTGCACAGTTTCCACCTTCTGCACCCAGGTACTTCCCTGAAGTGTCCCTGCTGCCCTTCTAGCCAGCTCTCTGGTCACCGCCCTCTGCTTTCCCCTTTCAGCTGTGAGGAATTCTCTCTCACGCTTAGGCCTTTGCATTCTGCCTGAAATATATCCTTCCCGTACTTTGCTATGGCTATTCTTAATTATTCTTTAGAATTCTGTTTAAATGACATTATTTCCTAAGGAAACAAAATAATCTTCATAACTTCTCTCCCTCCTTACTCTAAACTAATATCGTGTTTCCTTCTAGGTGCTACTATGATCCCTTTAAAACTTCATGTGTTTTGTTAAAAATGCCTGCTTGATTTCTATCAAGCCTTATACCAGGAGGCAAGAGGCGTGGTTATTGACAGACAGGGCTATGATTAGAGCTGGGTATGGTATTCACCTGAAGGAAGCCACGTGTGAAATTAGCATTCGTACTTACTTATTGACGTGGAAAATATTTTTGATAATTTTCTGTGATATCCTGTTAAGTGAAAAAAAATCCAGGCTCAGGATAGCATGTGTGCTGTGTCCCAATTATGGATGCATGGGTTTGCTTATATCCATAACCAGGAAGGGAAGGAGGACCTCCAGAACTGAGTCTGGATATTAAACAGTATACAGTAAACAGTGCTCATTCTAGAAAATCTGCAGAGCCTTGGTGAGAAAGTGTAGTGAATGGCCCTGCTTCTCCCCTGCCCCTGTGCTTTACCTGCCTTCTTTCCAAAAGCCTGGGCTCCACATGCACAGGGGTAGGCAGAGGGGGCTGGGAATCCTTGAAAGTCATATCTCCAGGTAATTTTTACTATGTGACTATGTGACTATCTGACTAAGTTGACTGTATGTCTCATGGTTTCCTAGAAAAACTTTACTGTTGTTACATGACTTGACTCAGGGCTGTTTATCCAGGAAAACCCTTACCCTCAAGGCTTTGAAAAACACAGTCAGTAGCAATTGTTCACCAGTAGTTCTCTGGGGCTGCAGCATCAGCTAGGGGCAGCAAGAACCTGGCCAAACACCCACAAGGAAGGCCCATGGAATGAGACATCCACAGGGGGCTTTGCAAATCTCTGAGTATTAGCATTAACAAATAATTTCAGCAGTGTTACTGGATATAAGATCAATATACAAAAACTGATTGTATATCCACACACATGTAATGAACAATATGAAAGTAAAATTAGCAAAGCAATTCAATTTGCAATAGCATTAAGAAATAAAATTCTTGGATAAATTCAATTGGAAAAGTGTTTACTTGTACGCTAAAGATTACAAGACCTGCTTGAAAGAAACTGAAGAATACCTAAACGAAATACATTTAAAAAGTCACCTGTTCCTGGATCAGGAGACTTAATATTATTAGATAGATAACCTCCTAAATTGGCCCATTCAATGCAGTCCCTATTGAAATCCCAGCCTGCTTTTTCTTGTAGAAATTGACAAACTAATCCTATATGGAAATGCAATGGCCCCGAATACACAAAACAATCTTGAAAGAGATAAAATGCAAAAACTCACTTCCCAATTTCAGAACTTACTGCCGAGAATCTGTGAGTATTTTCCTGGTTTCTAGGTGTATCATTGCAATAAATATTCTAAGCAAGTGGTAGAAGTTCCGTACTGGCTCCCTGACTCATGCAGTAAGAGCCATTAAGAAAAAAAGTATCAAGTGGGCACCTCTAGAGTGTCTCCAGGCATGAAAATAATAAATCAAAAACAGTATTTCCTGTCCCATCAAAATGCCTCTTATTTCAAAAGAGCTTTGCTGAATTACCTATATAATGGATTACGCTGTGAGCAACAGAGAATCCCAACAAGTTTTTACAAGTGGCGCTATCTCTGCATGGTAGAATCAAAATAAGATGATTTCATATTTCTAATTTTTAAATTTAATTTTATAATCAATATGTGCTCATTATGCAAGCAAGATAGTTAAGTTTCCAGGGTTTTTTCCATGGGCTTTTATTGCCCAGACTCTGAGATAACTCCTGTCATTCTGGATTCTGCCTTCCACTGTTGAGTGGGCACAAACTCAGAGGCACTGTCCTGCCGCCCCGCTCTTGCAGAAAGGCAGCTAGAGACAAACCCTGTTACTGCAGCACTGACCAGCTGATTGACTTTGGACACAAGCTGATCTTACACTAATTTTATAGTTAATTAGGGTCCATTACTGCTCTCGGGGGGGTTTACCAGTTATTGGCATCTACAGTTTAAAATAGCGTAATTGATACTGCAGAATTTACGGAGGTAAAGAAAGCACTAAGCCTAAACATACAGAGAAAATGTTAAAAGCTATAGAAAATCTTTAAGTATATAACACATTGTTTTTATTTTCTCCAGCATACTTTTAGTATAAAATACGAACTCTTTAACATTGTGTCTTCCTTCTATTTTACCACCACCAATGGGAAAAAACCTCGTTCGTGTTAGGTGAGCACAGGTGCATGGACCTACCGGACACGGGGGCCGCGAGGGCTGCGTGTGCGCGCGCGGGCTTTGTGCTGGGGGCCGAGTGGTGTGAATGTTGCCAGTAGATGGCTCTGGCCTTGCTGTTTTCTGGCAGTCACATGATCAGAACCTGGGCTTCCTAAACTTCACACCACCCTGTTGCAGAATCCAGAATTTTGGAGCCCTTGGCCCTGATCCGAGGACTAGGGCAGGAGGAGAAAGAAGAGACGGAGATCTAAAAATTCATTCCATTCCCACTAGAAGAAAAATAGGGGCATATAGCAGGGGCCTATCAGACGAAAAGGAAGCGTACCCAGGAGGGAAAGGGATGGAGCAGCTCTCTCAGAAAATCTAAGATCATGAGTAGTAAAGAACATTAGTAGCGTGAGAGTTGCCCCTATGATAATACATTTAGTATAATATGATAGTAAACACTAATAATGTAAAACATTATAAAATGGTAAAAAAAATTACTATTTTACTATCACCTTAATTTTTACTTTGCTAAGGGAAGAACTGGTAGATGATGAATTCACATGTAATTCTAGTCTATTGTTTTTGTTGGTGAGTTTCAAATAAACTCTGTTGTGGCAATGAGATTTATTTAGTAATTTGATTTTGAAATATTTCTATTTGCAGAATGATGATTCTCTCCAAAGATACGGAGTAGTTTTTATTGATTAAACAATTCAGGTTTAACCTTTCTAGCTGGGATTTTAGGATTGGTGCTAACAGGATCTTGCAGCAGCAAGGATATACATAGTTTGTTCATTCTGGAACCACCTCATGTTATGCTGAGGGAATTGGCAGCCTATAATGAAATGTAAATTAATTCCACAGTCTTTGAGGTTCAAGTAAAGTTCAGTGTGACAAGTCTTCTCGGCACTTGTTTTGCGAGAATAAGCCCCACTCCATAGGGTAGATTCATACATTTTAACCCTTCTTTATCATTATTCAAAACAAATAACACACTCCACTCTCTCCCATGTGACTAGGAGCTTAAGACACATTCCCAAAATAAACTAAGATGACAAAGAAAATCGATAATCCAATCAGGCTGCAGGAGCGCCATCACACTCAAGCCGCTTGATGCGCTGGGTTCCCATTTGGTTTGTGTCATAATTCAGAGCAGATCCTTTGCATTATGAATTTCCCCCAGTTGAGAGACCGGTTAATTCACACCTAGTACCCTGCTCTGCCTTTTCGCTCTGATGGGGAGCAGACCAGGGGACCACAGGTGAATTCTGAGGATGTGTGTAGTCCCTGTCTCCACCACCCATGTGGGCACCGCTGATACTGCAGGGGAAAGCTTTAAACACAGACATGTCAGGTAGAAGGAGAAGGAGGGAAAAGTAAACAATGTCTTGATAATATTAAAATAGTTGTTTCTCCCAAGAGCAAATGCTTTTTTCAATTCTTGCTATTCCTGTTCCTCTCTTCTCACTCCCTGTCTGTCTCTAGCCTGAAGCCCACACACATCTGTCTTCAGGAAATCCACTTGGGGTTCTCCTGTGGATGTGTTCTTCCTCATTTAATTTTAATAGCATTGACATCTTCTTTTTTGATTTTCAGTTATTTTATACCTATGGCATCATTTCTCTGAAGAGCAGGAAATGTGAGGGCTTGATAATTTGCACAGGGTGCTAAAACTATACATGCCTCTGAATCTAGTGTTTTCATTTAAGTATAACATGTGGACAAAGAGTCAATTCAAGTTTATATAACAACTATACAGGTACCTGCATTCAGCACCACCACATTCATACCTTAAGTGATAAAGCTAAAGAGAATTCAGAAAAATATGATGCATCCCCAATGAAGGAGCACTGCAGATTTATCAGGAGAGTACACAATCAGCATCTTTTTAGGAAGAATCTGGATTGCGTGAATGGATTTTTATGAGGAATCCAGATGTACCAAAATTGGCAATCCATTCTGACTTGAGGACATTTCCCTTCTGCATTTCCCAAATGGAAAGATGCACGCAGAAAGTGCCTCTTTAGACTGTCACTGGGATTATTATGAGACGCATATTTAAGAGTTCTTGTTTCCGTTTGGTTTGCATTTAAGGTTTTGCTTTTCAAATCTAAGCAAACAGTCCTTGGATCAAATGAGTGATTTGGTGTCCAGCTGCCTAAGCTGCACATATGGTAATACTCAGAATCCATTTGTGCTCCCAAAGCACTTCAAACGTATACTTGTCCTTTATTTATTCTATTGTGCTAACACAGTAAGTAGTCTACTGTAGACACTAAGATGAACCTGGTTGGGACCCATGCAATTAGTCCCTGATTTCTTCCACTATGCTCAGTGTTATAACGCACATTCTAAACCATAACAATTACCTGGGTGAGTTCAGCCATTGACAGGAATGCTTACAAAAAGCTTGTTCCTTGATGCAGTCTGTTTTTCTCTTTTGTATTTTTTTTTAAAGAATTAAGTTTTTTGCTTCTATGTCTCTCTTGCTGCCTTTCTGTTCTCTAAATCTCTCTTCCAGTCCATCAATCATATGCCTTAATAATTGACACAATAATGATTATTTTTCTGCTCTAAGACATTCAATGACTCACTATTGCCTATAATAAAAATACTCGGCATGGCTTTGAGGTACTTGGCTGTGTACCTTTCTGAACTATTACTTTTCAACTATTATCCACTTCCTTTCACTTATAATTCACTGATCTTGCATTTACTAACACCAATGTGTCTAATGAGAAAATGACAAAACCAGTTAGTGAGTGTAAGAGCTTACAGTCAACAGGGGGAGAGTACACACAGAAGTAATTCCCTGTGATGAAGTGTGCACTATTGCAGAGGAGATATTTACATGGGAGCATTCGGAAGGGAAGCCGAGGTGAGTTGGGGATAACTTTCCAGGGATAAATATTAGCTGAGCAATGTGTGAGAATTTGTCAAGCCAACAGGTAGCAAAAGAGTATAAGGGGTAAAGAGCAAGTGAACAAAATAGGGAGACATTAATTGATATGCCACATTCGGAGAATGGTTCCAAATGTGGTTATTGGTTCACATGCAGCTAAGGGGAGAGGGGTCGTAAATGAGGATGGTGAGGATTCCCATGCTGAGAACCACCAAAGTGCTGTAGTGGAGGAAGCTCATGACCAGACTAAAAGGGTAAAATAGAAGACTGGCCAGAAAAACCACTGACTAAAAAGCAGAGATACTAGTAAAAGGTGATTGAATAATTTGGGTAAGACATGAGACAGTTAATGGATGGAGGGACTAATTTGTGATGATGCAAAGTATTCTGGAATAATCCTGAAATACTGAGATGGGATTTGAGGACTGCTCAGATGGGAGAGCTGAGAAAGAAAATGGATGGACTAATGATGACAACCATGCTTCCAGATGGGGCAGGGTCAGAGATGGTGCCACGTAGAAGATACCAAGTGTAGGAGCGAAAACTGAGTTTGGGTTCAGAAGGGAATAAAACAGTGAATTCTGTGCTATGTTTTGTGTGTTCCCCAAAGTTTGTGTGTTGGAAACTTAATCTCCAATGCAACAGAGTTGAGTGGCGGGACCTTTGAGAAGTGATTAGGGTTCAAGAGCTCTGCCCTCATGAGTAGTTAATGTTGCCAGCAGAGGGTGGATTTGTTGTGACAGTGAGTTCGGACCCCTCTCTGGTGCACATGCAGGCTCTCTTGTCTTTCACTGTGGGATGAGACATCAAGAGCGCCTTCACCAGATGCAGCCCTTGACCTTGGACTTGCCAGTCTCCAGAACTGTAAGAAATAAATCTCTAGTCTTTATAAACTACCCTGTCTCGGTATTTTGTTACAGCAGCACAAACAAAGGAAGACATTGCATTTGGGACATTTGGGGTTCAAAATGTCTTTGTAACTATCAGATAGTTTATCAAACAAGAAATTGAAATTATTGGGTTTATTGCTCAATAGACTTTCACAACTGGAAATGGAAAGTTGCGAGGCATTACTGTGAGACAGCTGAAACTGGAGGGGGGGATAATATTTCAGAAAAAGTGGTAGAGAAGTAGAAAAGGGGAGAAGGGAAAGGACAGAAACCATAGAAGACCCACAGTTAGAATGCAGGCAGAGTCTAGACCACCTTGGAGAGGATAAAAGCTCTGAGACAACAGTGTTTAAGACTGAAGGAAAGAATATCAAAAACAATGTGTTTTCAATATGATTGAATAATTCTAAGTAACTAAAGAGAATGAATGAAACATCTACTGAGTTTACCACAAAGAATGCCACTGATGATATTTATCAGAATTTTTAATAAATTTTCTCTAGAATGGTAAAGATATAACTTGACTATAGTAGATAAGAAGAAAATGAGAACTGAGAAATTTAAGGTTGCAAAGATACAATGTTTTCTACAAAATCTAACAATAAATTTAGAGACATGTACATATAAACTCAAGGGCACCAGGGCATGTAGGGACCAGAGGATTGGCTGCAGCCCCAGAGGTGCCATGTACCCCTCACAGTAGCAGAAGGTGGGGTCCATGGTGTTCCCTGCACTCCCAATCCTAAGAAATCTGGCATAGTGACAGACCCCCTATGCCACACTTCGAAGTGCCAGTGAGTATCTCAACTTGGGTTTTCCCATCTGAGATTCCATTTTTAAAAATAAACTCATCTTTACATAGGTTCTTTTGGTGATGTGTTAGGTGTCAAATATTCAATAATGATGAAGAGAGAGAAAAAATAGGGGGAAAATCCTATAAGGAGGGTTGCAGAACAGCAGGAGGTGTGAACTAGAATCAGTCTGTATATACAACAATTTGGGGCAGTGTGGTTATAAGAAAGAGGTTGATAGCCTTACAGAAAAGTATAGTCAAGAAAGAGATCATTTATTTACTGCTTTAAATATGGGAAACTGTACTCTGGTAGGCTGAGATGGGTGGATTGACTTAGCTCAGGAGTTTGAGACCAGCCTCAGCAAGAGTGAGACCCTGTCTCTAAAAACAGCCAGGTGTTTTGGTAGGCACCTGTAGTCCCAACTACTCGGCAGGCAGAGGCAGGAGGATCACTTGAGCTCAAGAATTTGAGGTTGCTATGAGCTATGATGCCATGGCACTCTACTGAGGGTGACAAAGTGAGTCTCCGTCTTAAAAAAAAAAAAAGGTGGGAAACTAGAGCTTCTGTGATGCACAGAGAAAGAAATTATCTAGGGGACAGATAGGAATCGATGCTGCTAAAACAGAGTACATGGCTAAAGAAGAAGATTAGCCAGGTGAAGGGGGTGGGATCTGCTGAGTACCTGCAAAGATAAGCTTTGGTGAGAGAAGAGAGACTTCCTTCCTTGCTCCAAATGGAAGGGAAGAAAAACTGGTTCCAGATGCAGATGGAGGTATTAGTCATAGACTATTTGAGCTACTAAAAGAAAATGCCATAAACTGACTGGCTTATAATAACAACTATTTATGTCTTACAGTTCTGGGAGCTGTAAAGCCCAAGATTAAGTCATTGGCAAAGTTGATGTCTAGTGAGGACCTGCTTATGTGTGTAGTCTTTGAACATCTATCTGTTCACTGTATCCTCACTTTGTGGAAGAAGCAAAGGGTGTCTTTCAGGCCTTTTTTGTAAGGGCAGGGATCCCATTCATGCTGTGCCCTCATGACCTAATGACTTCCTGAAGTCTCTGCCTCCTAATGGGTTAGGTGTCATCATATTCATTTTGGGTGACAAAACATTCAGACAATATCAGAATCTTTTGGTTTGGTTTCTAACTATTCAAATAAGTAAAAGGTGAAAATTTGTAAACAGAAAGTATTGGAGAAGTTTGAAAAGCCAAGAAAGATGAAAAAAATCCCTCTGGCAACATAAAGACAATTCAGGCACTACTGAAATTACACACACACATATGTGGTCTGCAATCAAGATTATGAAATAAATAAAACCTGACAAACCTGATACATGGTTTTGCAATGTAAAAAGAGAACATCTCATCATTGATAGGAATAGAAGGCTTTCTGAGGGGAGTGGAATCTTCTGGCCACAGTGTCAGGAAGGACCTGCCCAGAGGATGTGTGTAGATGCCGTGGACAGCAGCAGCAACACCTGCTCTCTTACAACCAATGCATTATAGTGTATCTGCAGGTGCATCTGTTTGTTTTGAGGACTTGGCCCCTACAAAGTCTTCAAGCACCTGCTCATGGCATGATAGCATTTCTCCTTCCAACCGCACACTGACCTGCATCTTCTGTGATGGTAGAGAGTTGTTAATCTCTGAGCTCTGCCAGGGGAATGCTAGGTAGTGAATATTTCAAGAGTATACTTTTGAGCTTTCCATGAAACCACAGGTATAAAATGGAATGTAGTTAAAACCCGGCCCAGGCTGAGCATGGATGGAGGAGGGCCTTGGTAGTCTCTCATGGTATTGTGCTTCAAATCTTAGTCCCACATATAATATTTATTTTTAGAGGAAGCAATAAAGTAATAGCCTGTTAGTTGTTGGCTTTAACCCCAAGTTCTACAATTTAAGTATAAACCCTCCGTATTTATTTTCAAGCGATGTTGCTTTCTTCTCCTCGCTTGTTCTGTGTGGAGAAGAAACGTTGGCTAGAAGCAATGATTTGAAGATCATGATAAATTTAGGAATTTTTTTTCAGTCATCCTCTCTGACGTCCTTTTCCTATAATTTACTATCAATTAGATGATTCACTTCCATCTGCACCTCACTTTAGAACGTTCTATAAAGAGCTGGATGCTTCCTAAATTTGTTACGCAGGCTGCCTTCTGCTGACGAGACCTCTTTTAGTGAGTGTCTAAGCTGTGAGGATGTGGTTATTTGCATTCTGTACTGCAAATATTTAATTTGGCTTGAACTAATTATGAGTGACTGTTAAATATTTTCATGTCCTCTTCTAGTTATTTAAAATATCCTCCTCCAGAAATACAATTTGGGATATTTCATGTTTATAATGATTAAGAAGTCTCACTTTAACTCCATGTCTATCTTGTGTATGGAAAAGTTTGGCAATGCACACACATATGCACCATCACCAAGCAGAGTGGCACAGTCAAGGGTCCAAGAAGTATGCAGATTTTAAGAGAATTAACACGTGTTCATAGACTGTCTACTAGCAGGGAATAAATTATTAGAATGATATTTTAAAATCACAGTACATATTAAAAAATAAAAGGGAACAAAATTTTTAGTTATTTAGAATCATAAATATCAATTATAGCAAACTCTGTACTTAGCTGTGAAAGAATATTGCCAACATTTGTTAATTCACTGCCTGGGGTTTTTGAGTTTGTTTTAAACTCCAATGCATCAAATTTAGTTCAGTTAAGATTTTTAACATTCCATGAGTTTAGCCTCTGTGCATAACATTTGCAGTAGGCAGGATGTTTATTCAGTTCCAGTGGAGTACAATTAAGACTCAGGGATATAGTCATTTTCATCACAATCATAGTGCCATGTTCCTTCCACTTAGGAAAGTGCTAAACCTGCTGATGGTTAACAAGGAACAGAAGGTCCAGAGTGATTGGACTCATCCCCTCAATTTTCTAACTTTTATTCTTCCCTATATTCTTTGTGTGGCCGCTGTTGAGCTCTTTGCAAAAGTGTGTGATGTTTTCCTTCATAGAAAGTGCAGTTTTTGGCTTACAGTGTTGGTTTAGGGAGTTTACATGAAAGTAACCTTGCATCATTTTATAGAATTCATAAAGTTCCAGTTAGACTTACATAAATTAAAAAAATTTTTTTTTCCACTGATAGGTTCCAGGAAATAACTAAACAACCTTACCCTTTTATACAATGCCATGGGAGGTAAGAGTGAAAAACAAATGCTTCTAGGAGCGTCAGCATGAAGAAATGACTTAATATGTCAATACCTCCCTCAAGGACTTAAGATGGCTTCCTCTAATAACCTCTCTTTCACAAGTGAAGCAACCATATTGTTTTGCAACTGTCTTTCTTTTTTGAGTCTTAAAATCCAGTCTCAATTATATATTACAGTGGGGGAGTTCTTTTGCTTCTCAAATATGAGTACAAATTTTAAACTCTTATTGCATACTAAATTTTGTGACAGTTATACAATGCGAACACTAATATTAAAAAGTTTAAGATCTAGTTTAAAAAAAAGATGTACACACGACAAAGATTAATAAATGTATAAGAAGAGGTAGTATTATGTAAAGAAAACAACATACCATACATGCTACAAAACCAGAGGCAGAAACAGCCTATTAACTGCCCTGTTCAGAAAAGGCTTCTTGCAGGTGATGTGTGATCCCAGCCTGTGAGTCAACAGGGGAGACTAGAAGCCACAATTCTGCCAGGAGAAAGGCAGGAATATGGAAGGAAAGGAGGCACTTGGCATATTTTGTGGGTAGGAAAACAGATCTGGCCAGATGAGAGGATTCTCACTGGAGGTGGTAGGACATGAATTTGGAAATGGAAACAGGGAAAACCTTACATTCTAGCCAAGGGACATTTGACTGTACCTTCTGGACAGCTGAGGATATCCTCAGGCTTTTTAGAAGCATGGTGACATGAGAGTTCAAGAAATACAATAGCAAACTTGATATTTACACAGAATGGAAGACTACTACTGGATTATTAGGGAGACATGAATTAAAAATCTGGCCATAGGACTGAAAACAAAGTGGTGGATATGAAGGGGAAAAGACAAGGAAAGAATGAATACAATATGGGGCCATTCCCTTGGGGGCATGGTTGGGTATGGTGGCTTCTATTTTAAAGTTGTGCCTTTGGGAGGCTCCTGGGGAGGTGGGTGATGAGGAGAGTGAGTGTGTGAGAAGCTAAGTGCCTCCAAGTGTGGTGTGTGGAGAGGAAGGTGTCGCATTTGCCTGTGAATTCATTCTTGAGGCTTGAACAAGGCATGTAAGTGGAGAGGTCCAGTAGTAGTGCATGAGGCGCAAGTTCAGCATATTCAACTCTTGCACATGCTAAAGATTTCCTTCTGAGTTCAGGGCATAGTGCAAATAATTATTCAACCCCTGCTCCTGTTGATCAGACAATGGGTCGCACCTGTCACTGCCGCCATTCCTAATCAGTTAACTTTAGGTCTCATATCTAAAAGCCACAGACATACTCTTGCCTTCTCCTGAAGTGGAATTTAGAAGCACAAAATTCTGGGCAGACTTCAGCTCCAGAGATCACTTAGAATAAACATGGTGCATAAAATCTATCTGAATCTCTTCTGCTCATCCAGTGGAAAAAAACTATCAAACTTTGCACCCCACTGCTATTCCAGCTATTGCTATTTCCGCTCAATTTACAAGTAGAAAGATGAATTTACATGAGACCTTCAGGGGGAAGAAAAATGAAACTTTTAGCTAAGTGCTAGTCCAGTGTATATTGAGGCCTCCTTCTAACCCTACTTTTTTCACATGAAAAGTCAACCCTTTTTTAACCTGTTCACTGTTTTATGAGAAAATGCCTCAAGTTTCCATTTCTTTCCCCCATGTCTCTCTCCAATTTTTACCGGCTTTTCCCCATAAACCACTTGGTATGAATGACATGCATGACATTGTGTCAGCTGGTTTCCCTCCCATCCTCTTCAGGTAAGAACACCCCCCTGAGCTCAGGTAAGCAGTGCAGCCCAGGCTGGGTGCAGTAGCATCCACCTCCGACATATGCTGGGTGGACAGACCTCAGCCAAAGACCTAGGATCTGTATTTTTTTTTTAATTTTTATTTTTTATTAAATCATAGCTGTGTACATTAGTGCAATCATGGGGTACAATTTTATTCTTTTTTTTTTTTTTCTTCTTGAGACAGAGCCTCAAGCTGTCACCCTGGATAGAGTGCTGTGGCATCACAGCTCACAGCAACCTCCAATTCCTGGGCTCAAGCGAGTCTCCTGCCTCTGCCTCCCAAGTAGCTGGGACTATAGGCGCCCGCCACAATGCC
>CAUYRH010025195.1:0-16245 GCA_963574655.1 Perodicticus potto | reverse complement strand
CAAGGACTGTTAGTGTAACAGCAAAGGGCTCAGGAGCCATGTAGAATAGGTTCTTACTGGCCAGAGATGGGCAACTTGATGATCAATAAAGATAAGTGAATGGGTTAAAACTTACCACATGTAATTCAAGAATTCATGATTCTTAAAAAACAACTTCAGCTCGGCACCTGTGGCTCAACGGGCTAAGGTGCCAGCCACGTACACCTGAGCTGGTGGGTTCGAATCCAGCCCGGGCCGCCAAACAACAATGACGGCTGCAACCAAAAAATGGCCAGGCGTTGTGGCGGGCGCCTGTGGTCCCAGCTACTTGGGAGGTGGAGGCAAGAGACCCGCTTGAGCCCAGGAATTGGAGGTTGCTGTGAGCTGTGATGCCACGGCCCTCTATCCAGGGTGACAGCTTGAAGCTCTGTCTCAAAAAAAAAAAAAACAACTTCAGTGATTAATCACTTGTGGAGTATAGGGAACCAGCATGTTATTTTGAAAACTGGTAAATAGAGGAAAAGAAGCAAACATGATTACCTTTCCCATATGAACTCCTCAGAATAACTAAGTAATGTGTGAATGAGTGAGCGCCTCCTTAAAGAAGTATTCCAGTTAATAATGTAAAAGGGATGATACTGCATAGGAGTCAAATGTCACTGCTTGAAACCCCCTAATCAATGACCATCAATGGCCACCAGCATCACACAAGAGAGACAAGGATACATACAGTTCCTGGCAGAGGCACAACCCCCCCACCCCCGACCACCACCCAGCAGAATCTACCCACAGGGCTCTAACCGCAGGTTAAACCTCTGGGAGTGGAGGATATGATAAAGGGCTGTTAGCACATCAGACTGTGGGACACTACAAACACCTCAGTTCCTACATCAAATAAATAGCAAAGTGGGAAATAACAAGAGATGGGCATAGGAACCTACTGATGAAAAGACTGATGAGCTATGATTATGCCACCATACTCAAGAGGGGCGGCGCCTGTGGCTCAGTGAGTAAGGTGCTAGCCCCATATACCAAGGGTGGCAGGTTCAAACCCAGCCCCGGCCAAACTGCAACAAAAAAATAGCTGAGGGTGGGGCCGATGGCTCAGTGGGTAGGGCACTGGCCCCATATATCAAGAGTGGTGGGTTCAAACCTGGACCCGGCCAAACTGCAACAAAAAAAGAGCTGGGCATCGTGGCGGGCGCCTGTAGTCCCAGCTGCTTAGAAGGCTAAGGCAAGAGAATTGCTTAAGCCCAGGAGCTGGAGGTTGCTGTGAGCTGTGTGATGCCACAACACTCTACCTAGGGTGACAGAGTGAGACTCTTAGCTCAAAAAAAAAAACAAAACTAGGCATTGTGGCAGGTGCCTGTGGTCCCAGCTACCGAGAGCGATAGAGTGAAACTCTGTCTCTACAAAAAAAAAAAAAGAAAGAAAGAAAAGAAAAGACACCAAGAGATGTGCTAATTGTGGTGTTTCAGGCCTGTTCTAAAAGACTTAAAAAACTGTAGGCATCTATGGTGTGATCTGACCTTAAAAACAGACAAAAAGGCTTGGCAGGCCCATAGCTCAGTGGTTAGGGTGCCAGCTACTTGCACCGGGCCTGGTGGTTTAAAACCCGGCCCCAGCCTGCCTAACAACAATGACAATAACAACAACAAAATAGTGGGGCATTGCAGCAGGCGCCTGTAGTCCCAGCTGCTTGGGAGGCTGAGGCAAGAGAATCACTTAAGCCCAAGAGTTTGAGCTTGCTGTGAGCTGTGATGCCACAGCACTCCACCAAGGGTGACATAGTGAGACTCTGTCTAAAAAAAAAAATTGTAGGACAATTGGAAAAATGTGAAAAAAAGCTCAATAGTTGTTGATATTAAGGGTTCACTATTGATTTGGGGAGTAGAATGATGATATTGTGTTAGGTTTTAAAAGGGATGCCCTTGTCTGTTACAGATACTAAAACATCGAGAGATTAAATGATAAAATTTCTAGGATTCGGTCCCAGTCATCCAGGGCTGAGGAGTACAGTGAAAGAGGGTGGGTGTATAGAGGAAATAACTCAGATGGGCCATGAGTGGTTCATTCATGAAGCTGGTTCATGGGGTGCTGAGGTTCATTGTACCAGTCTCTCTGTACATATTTTGTATATTTGTATTTTTATAATAAAACTGTTTCAAGGGGGAAAAGGGTTTTTAATTACATATTTTATGCATTAAAAATGATTGGAAATGGTTAAATTAAGGTGGGGTAGGCCACGCTCAGAGTGGTTCATGCCTATAATAATCCCAGCACTTTTGAAGAATGAGGCAGGAGAATAGTTTGAAGCCAGGAGTTGGAAACTAGCCTGGACAACACAATAAAACCACATTTCTACAAAAAAATAAAGAAAACCAGCCAGGTGTGGTGGCACACATCTGTAGTCCTAGCTACTCAGGAGGCCATGGCGGGACAATCACTGGCGCCCAGGAGATCAAGGTTACAATGAGCTATGATTATGCCACCACACTCCAGCAACAAAGCCAGAAAAAAAGGGAGGAGGTAAATACATGCTTTTTGTCCCTTCCTGTCAAAACTTCATGGAAATGCAGAAAATGTATTTTAAAATACTAATCCATAACTTCAGATAGGACGCCACAATTACACCAGACCTACCAAAGAATTTCTGGAAGATAAAAAGCAGATGTTGTTTAGATTGATGGAGAAACTAGACACAGACCATCACAACCTAAAATAAGCATCGACAAAATTCTGGAGAGGCCACAGGAACACAGAGAACCCCAAGCTCAGGCTCAAGCAGAGCATCGGGCAGCAGCTGGGGAGGGAGCTCTTACAACTCCCAGTGCCAAGGCCCCCACCCCTGTGAAGTCAGGATCTCTGGGTGGCACCCAGGCACCAGCAGATCTACTGCAGCCACAGGGCAGGTACCTCCCACATCCACCGGTGGGTGAATACAGCTGCTGACGTGGGCTGAGACACTGTTTGCTCTGGCACTTAATTGTTGCTGACTGTAGACTGTTTTCACCTTCCTTATCTCCAAAAACCCCACAGAAACATCAGTAAAGGGCCACAAAAGAAAACAGAATCATTATAGCAAAAATGGCAGCACTCACACAATGACATGGAGCAGCCACCACAGCAGGAGGTGCTTAGGATGTGGAGGACAGAAGGGAGAAGACAGAACAGGACAAACCTGTCCATCTCTCCTGCCCACCCTCCTCCCAGGATACACCACCAGAATGCACTACTGAAGAGAAAGGGGACTCCCGGTGTAAATGCTGGTATCGCAGGGGAAAGTCCTTTAAAGAGTAAATTCTGGAATTTGGGGAGTAATCTGCCAAATGACTCACCACAAAGGGAAGCCTGCCAGTCGCAAGTCCCTGATTTCCCTGGAGCCGGTCGGCCTTTCCATTCAGGCAGGAAGCCTAGCAAAGACGCACATGTCCACACTGAACAGCAGGTACTCAAAATAGCCACTCCCACCCTTCATCCTCCCCTCGGTCC
Organism: Perodicticus potto; assembly: GCA_963574655.1. NCBI lineage: Eukaryota > Metazoa > Chordata > Mammalia > Primates > Lorisidae > Perodicticus > Perodicticus potto. The sequence continues at coordinate 12,774 of CAUYRH010025195.1, read as the reverse complement.
AGGCAACCAGCTTTGTAAAGCAAAGCAGCACCGGGAAAGGAATCCGGGGAATAACTAGCAGGAGAACTGACCCCATGCGGCTCCTGGCCTGGCACCTGCCCTTTCTTCCTGCATTCAGGATATGCTTCCACTGGTCCTGCTCTGTTGGGGGGAAATGCCCGTTATGCTTCCCCTCCACGCTGTTCCAGAGGGAAAGGAACAGAAACTTCTAAGGCTGCTTTAGAATCCTGACTGTTCCAGATTCTGCACTGCAACAGATCACTCCACTCCCAACCTTAAGTGACTTCAGAAATGACACTAATTTTGTTCATGAATCTGTAATCTGGAAAGGCCTTGACAGGGATAGCTCCCTCTATCCCTCTTGCCATCAGCTAGAGTCGTTTGAAGGCTGGAATCATCTGAGTCCCACTCTTATACCTTCACTTGGTACCACCTGACAGTGAGAACTTAGCTGGTCTGCTGACTGGAGCCCTGCACACAGCCTCTGCATGGAGAGTGGGCTTCCTCCTAACTTGGCGGCTGGGCTCCGAGAGGAAAGAGAGAGAGAGACAGAGAGAAGAAGCAAGTGAGGCAGAAGCCACACTGCCTTTTATGACACAGCGTCCCTTCTGCTCACTCCACTGGCCAAGGCAGTTCAAGCTGTAAACTCCACACTTGACAGGGAGGCACAAGGTTTTGAAACAGCATGTGGGACATAAATACTGTAGTGGCAATCTTAGGAAAATATGACCCTGCCATGTTAGTGTAAGTCATTATTGCTTGAGCTTAGGAGGATCTGGTCCCAAAGATAAAAATTTCTGTTTCTATACCTTGAAACTCATTTTCAAAGTCATCCAGTGGGTCTAGGCCCATTTCTGCAGTATGTCTGGGCTAAAGCAAGAGGACAGATGTCAGCCTTCCCCGGCTCTCAAGTGAGGTCCCACAGCCCAGCTCTCAGCCAGGCTGCAAACTCACTGCTGCCAAGGGGTGTGTGTCTGTTAGGATGCCGATTCCTACCAAAGTTTTGGAAGCCATCGATGCTGACCTTACAATGGCTCTACACCCAGACCCCAACCTCTCATTTAACTTGATAACTTTGGGGCTTGTGAATCTCCTCTGAGTATTCTACTAGCATTCCAGGAGCTTTGGAACCAGATCCTCCTAAGCTCCATTGCCAGCCATGGATTTGCCTTCTAATTGTTTCTCTTGACTAATTGATGGAACTCAAGCACACAAGCATCCTGGGTTGTGTTCCAAACCTGCTGTGTAGGACTTTTGGTCCTGCTCTGTCGTGTACTCAGCCTGAAGGAGGACGTCCTTCTTGCTGCTTCCTTGAGACGCCAGCATTGCCACACCCACTGCTAGTCAATTCTTGATCTGCCACTTTCCTGCTCTCTACTGCTCAACTATACACTGACCCTGAGCGTCCAGACCAAATGAAAAGATAGAACTGAATTTTCCAGATAATCAAAATTTGCTCCTCTAAACATCAAAATCTTTTTTGTCTTAACCAATGTGAATAAAAAATCATTCTAAAATGTTTTACAGAATATCCTTAAACATGATTTTCAGAACTGGTGGCTCTGGTTCTGAATAGTGACTTATGCCTATAATCCTAGCACTCTGGCAGACCAAGGCAACAGGATCCCTTCAGCTCAGGAGTTTGAGACCAGCTGAGCAAAAGCAAGACCTCATCTCTATGAAAAATGTGGTGGCGGGCGCCTGTAGTGCCAGCTGTTTGGAAGGCTGAGGCAGGAGGATGGCTCGAGCCCAAGCGTTTGAGGTTGCTGTGAGCTCGGCTGATGCCATGCTCTAGCTCAGCCGACAGAGGGAGACTCTGCCTCAAAAAAATAAATAAATAACCATTCAGAATATACTTGATCAACTGTTCATAGTAATAAACTGTCAGCATTATTGTTTTTTGGCAAAGTGTTAACTACAATGAGAAAGAAAGACAAACTCTACAATTTTTGCTTCTGGGAAACCTAAATTCAAGAAAAGATTTTTACATGTTTTATCCATTTACCTCTGATAATAAACTAATTTATGGTTCAAATGATATAAAACCTACAATCTACATACAGGCTGGGTGTGCTGGTTCACACCTATAATCCTGGTACTTTTGGAGGCCAGTGTGGAAGGATCACTTGAGGCCAGACGTTCAAGACCAGCCTGAGCAAGAATGAGATACCATCTTTACTAAAAGTAGAAAAATTAGCCATACATTGTGGCACACACCTGTAGTCCCAGCTACTTAGGGAGGCTGAAGCAGGAGGATGGCTTGAACCCAGGAGTCTGAGGTTGTTGTGAGCTAATGATGATACCACTGCACTCCATACCAGGCAACAGAGCAAGACCTTGTCTCAAAAAAACAAAAAATTGGGTGGTGCCTATGGCTCAAAGGAGTAAGGTGCTGGCCCCATATGCCCCCCAGCCAAAAACTGCAAAAAAAAAAAAAAAATTAAACTACAATCTTCAGCTCAGATATACAAAAATATGTAGGGTTCTTTTGTTTCTACAACTGAGCCATACTTCCTTATGAGCCCCATTGCCATAGATTAGAGGTAGGAGTGGAGGGTAATGAGGAGGAACGGACGAAAGCTTGTCTTGTTTTCTTGGCTGGGCGTGGTGGCTCAGCCTATAATCCTAGCACATTAGGAGGCTGAGGATCCCTTGAAGCCAGGAGTTTGAGACCAGCATGGGCAACATAGCAAGATGTTCATCTCCACACAAAAAATTTAAAGAACTAACTGGGTGTGGTGGCATGTGCCTGTTGTCCCAGCTACTTGGGAGACTGAGGCAGGAGGATTGCTTGAGCTCAGGAGTTATTGACTTCAGTCAGCTGTGATTGCACTACTGCACTCCAGCCTACACAACAGACCCTGTCTCAAAAGTGTAAAAAAAATAAAACATCTCATGCCAATTTGTCTCTTAGACTTACAGAGATTTTCCCATCCCTGTCTCTAATCTCTTAGTAGAGATGCCCTTTAGGCATAAGAGAAAATGTACTTGTCTTCTGAGTGAGGGGACAGAGAGGCCTCTCACCCCTGCTCTGTCCTCTGGCTCTTCTCTAGACCTGGTTCTACTGAGGAGTGACTGGTCTCAACCAATCACGTTTCCAGGACCCTGTTTAGTGTGCAAAGTGGCTGGTGAAACTCAATTCTGGGAAACCTGAATCAAGGGCCTCGTCTCAGTGCGGACAAATCTGGCTGCTCTTCCCTTGCTGACTGTTGATGCAAATACTCCAACATGCTTCCTCCGTCTGATCCCCCGCTGGGTTCTCTCTCAAAGCCTGGCTGTGGGATACCTGGATGCATAAGCTTGAGGACTCCAGAGCAGGTCCCCAGCTTTCCACGCAGCATCCCTCCACCATCCCACTCTCAGGGAGAATAAAAGGAGCAGTACCGTGTTATTCCAACCCCATGAGCTTACTCCAGCCCCATGATGAATGTGGGGCTATGTAATGGAGCTGGCAATTATCCTGGGCCATGTCAAGGCCGCCTGTGCTGAAACTTCCCAAACCTCAGAGATATTTCTCACCCTTTGACTCTCCCTTGGCCATAGATTTTACCCTAAAAGGTATAAGGACAACACAACCACATCTCTCCCTCACTCTCTTACTCCCTAACCACCCATGTGCACCTGTCTGTCACATGTCACATCCCTTCCTCTTGGACCTCCCACCCTTCACTCGTACATGCCCACCCTCCTTGATTATGGTTGTTACTAACACAGACATGGCTGTTGGTGTGTAAGAAGGCACATTTGGTATTTAATAAAACCCTTTTTTGTTCCTCAGAAGTTAAGCTTTCAAAACTTTTGTTTTGACAAAGCTCAAAAAGAGTCAATACTGAGGTTTAAAACACAACAAATGATGCTATTATCCTAAGTTTCCCCCACTCTGCACTTGTCTAAATGCAACCCTGTCAATAGAACTTTCTGTGACAGCGGAAACAGTCTGTCTTTCTGTCCAGTGCTGGTCACTGGTCACATATAGCTGCTGAGCACTTAAAAAATACAGGTCATGTGACTGAGGGCTGAATTTTCATTTTATTTCACTTTAATGAACTTAAATCACAACATGCAGCTAGTGGCTACTAGAATGAATGGTACAGAGGAATAACAAGGTTCCTGGGCACAGAAGGAATTCAGTGAAGAAAGCTTATTTACAAGGCTCTTCAAAAATATTTTCCCTATCACAATAATATCACTTTCTTAAAAAAAAAAACAAAAAACAGCTAGTAATTTTTGATGTCAGGAATGGTATTTAATAATATGGCCTATTTCTGTTTCTTCTAAAATCTATAGATTTTATTTAAAGGATACTGAGCTCAATTAAATTGTTTTTTAAAAGAAATCAAGGTCGATAAAAGCAAACATTTCTAGAAAAATTGGTATTGTGATTCTTTTCAGGAGAAGGATCGTGAGCTTGAAATTAAAAACATCTATACTAATCGAATACTTAAAAATTTATATGATAAAGAAGATTATCCAAAAGGCAAGTTTTATTTACTTTTATTCAAAATCTATTTTTAAGTATATAGTCAGATTTTCCTAATTTCTATAGCCAAAATAGTGGATATTTTTAAAAATCATTTTGTGGGTACTGAAACACATTTGTGTCTGTTTATAGAATGTGTTCCACACATTGTGTAATTATAGAATAAGGAAACTGCGATATGGTTGAAATAGCTAGAAGAGAAAAGAAATGCGTTCCTAGTTCCCATTCGCAGTTCAGTTCTCCACGTCATTACTCTGGGTGGAATTAGAAGTTAACTTTGCAGCTTGAAGCAAAATGTCTGCCAAAAACGTGACTTCCTAAGTGTGTCTGTTAGCAATATATGGCTTTTATAAATGAACTTTACTGAAATGTAGTTTACCTCAATAAAATGCACCCATTTTGGCTCGGCGCCTGTGGCTCAACAGGCTAAGGCGCCAGCCACGTACACCTGAGCTGGCGGGTTCGAATCCAGCCCGGGCCCGCCAAACAACAATGACAGCTGCAATCAAAAAATAGCCGGGCGTTGTGGCGGGCGCCTGTAGTCCCAGCTACTTGGGAGGCAGAGGCAAGAGACTCGTTTGAGCCCAGGAGTTGGAGGTTGCTGTAAGCTGTGATGCCACAGCACTCTATCCAGGGTGACAGCTTGAGGCTCTGTCTCAAAAAAAAAAAAAAAATGCACCCATTTTAAGTGTTCAGTTCACTGGGTTCTGACAACTGCTTACACCTGTCTAACCACTTGTCACAACCAAGATGAATATTTCCATCTCCGCAGCTTCTTTCATCAGTGGTCCCCCACCTCATCCAACACAACCACCACCAATTCTCCTTTGGTCACAGTAGCTTAGTCTACTTATTCTAGAATTTCTTTCTTTCTTTTTTCTTTCTTTTTTCAGAGGCAGAGTATCACTTTGTCGCCCTCAGTAGACTGCTGTGGCGTCACAGCTTACAACAACCTCCAGTTTCTGGGCTTAGGTGATTCTCTTGCCTCAGCCTCCAGAGTAGCTGGGACTACAGGCATCCGCCACAATGCCTGGCTCTTTTTTGATGCAATTTGGCCGGGGCCAGGTTCAAACCAACCACCCTCGGTACATGGAGCCAGAGCCCTACCCACTGAGCCACAGGCACCGCCCTTTTTTTTTCTGAGACAGAGTCTCACTATGTCACCCTGAGTAGAGTATCGTGGCATCACAGCTCACAGCAACCTCAAACTCTTGGGCTTAAAGGACTCTCTTCCCTCAGACTCCCAAGTAGCTGGGACTACAGGCACCCACCACAACACCCGGCTAGTTTTTTGTTGCAATTGTCTTTGTTTAACAAAGGGTTAAACCCGGCTGGGTTCAAACCTGCCAGCCTTAGTGTATGTGGCTGGCACGCCAGCCACTAAACAGGTGCCAAGCCTTGTTCTAGAATTTCACAGAAGTGGAATCAGAGCACATGTACCCTTTTGTGTCCGGCTTCTTTTCTTCAGCACACTGTTTTGGGAATTCATCCATGTTGATGCCACTATCACTGGTTTGCACCTTTTTGTTGGTGAATAGTACTTTTCCTTTAAGACAGTGGGTGCCCATTTTCCTAAGATCATCTAGCAGCAGATTCTGCTCAGAGAGGAACAAACAGAAAGCTCACCTCTGTTTTCTTGGGAGAAATAACTAGATGTTTACTTTCAAAGGTTGCAACCTCAAATTTCTGTCTTCCCGTTGTTTGCTTCTGGCTTTATAATCCAGAATAACAGCTACCAGAGAAGATGATCAATCAACATGGAGTTGTTGAAATGATACATCAAGGACAGTGAAGTCTAGAGTTAGTGGCCGTGTACTTCAGCATGGACAGTGTAATCACAGATAATGAAGAGCTATGACACCGGGCATCCTGGTGGTTTGGGCTCTCAGACTGCATGCCTACAGCGTGGGACACCTTTGGCAAGGAACAGCTTTGTCCTCAAATCACAACATTGTCTTACCCTAACACCTATTTACTGTCTTACTCTACCACCATGATTCCCATAAATTTTTGGCTCAAAATAAGATAAAGCAAGGGTCATGGCAGGGGGGAAAAGGAATCTAGCAAATATTACACATATATTGCATATTTAGAAAATATCTGGTATACTTTGCTTTATTATTATATTGCATTCTTCAAATTTAATGTTTAAATTAATATTGCTTCCAAACATAAAATGTTTCTTACATATAATCTATCTGTTCTGTAGTTTCTTCAACAAAATCAGTACAAGCAGACAGAAAATGTTTGTCATTTATAAAGATGAGACACCAGGAAACCCAAAAATCAGATGACGTCCCGTGTTTGACAACTAAGGTACAGCAATTTTGAAATCACACAGTGTCTAATTACATACATATTTTTTTCTTTTTTGAGACAAGAGTCTCAAGCTGTCGCCCTGGGTAGAGTGCCGTGGCGTCATAGCTTGCAGCAACCTCCAACTCTTGGGCTCAAATGATCCTCTTGCCTCAGTTTTTCTATTTTTAGTAGAGATGGGATCTCACTTTTGCTCAGGTTGGTCTCAAACTCGTGAGCTCAGGCAATCCACCCACCTCAACCTCTCCAAGAGCTAGGATTACAGGCATGAGCCACCACGCCCAGCCTGTCTAATTAAATATATTTTAACAAAAATAAATTAGGCTACAGTCACTTGTTCGATACAAAAAGTATTTTAATTCATTAGAATAAAATAGAACTTAAAAATTATCTAGTTTCCACAAAAAAATCTTTTTGTTGCTTTTCTAAATTACAGGGTAAAAAGGCAACTGGAAACATTGGTTATAAAGAAAAATCAATTGAAATAAATCAAGAAATTTCTCTCCATATCAGTAAACTACCAAAGCAAGAGGATTCTAAGAGAAAATATGAAGGTAATTTTAACAACTTAAAATCTTTTTTTTTTTTTTTTTTTGAGACAGGGTCTCACTTTGTCACCCAGCTACAGTGCAGTGGCATCATCAGAGCTTACTGCACCCTCAGACTCCTGGGCTGAAGGGATCCTCCTGCCTCAGGCTCCTGAGGCATGCACACTACCACACAAGAATAACATTTCTTTCTTTTTTTTCTTTTGAGACAGAGTCTCACTTTGTCGCCCTCAGAGTGGCTCATAGCTCACAGCAACCTCAAACTCTTGGGCTTAAAGGACTCTCTTGCCTCAGACTCCCAAGTAGCTGGGACTACAGGCAGCCTCCACAACACTCGGCTACTTTTTGGAGACAGGATCTTGCTCTTGCTCTTGCTCAGGCGGGCCTCAAACTCCTCAGTTCAAGCAATCCACCTGCCTTGGCCTCCCAGGTGCTGGGATTACAGGCGTGAGCCACCATTCCTGGCCCTTCAGAGTAATGTTTCATTTTTTTTGTAGAGATGGGGTCTCACTCTTGCTCAGGCTGGTCTCCAACTCTTGACCTCAAGTGATCTTCCTTCTCAGCCTCCAAGAATGCTAAGATTAAATCTCCTTCATTCTTATTAATTTTAATATTGTGAATTACTAGATGTGTATATACATGAAAGCACACAGAAAACATATATACAGTTTATGAATTTTAATAAAAGGAACACCCACGTGCCCATTTCCCTGCTTAAGAAACAAAGCCAGTTCTAGAGGCTGGTAAGTCCAAGATCAAGTTTCCAGCCATTTGATTTTTGGAGAGGGATCTCTTCCTGGCTTGCAAATGGCCACCTTCTCATTATGTCTTTACCTGGCCTTTATTTGGTGCTTGCATTCAAGGAAGGTGGGGGGAAAAGCACCATTGTTCAGGTGTCTCTTCCTATAAAGACACTAATTCCATTGTCAGGGCTCCACCCTTATGACCTCTTTTAACCTTAATTAATTTCTTAAAGGCTGTATCTCTAAATACAGCCATAGTGAGGGTTAGGGCTTCAACATATGAAATTTGGGGGACATAGGGAAAACATTTAGTCTATAACAGTATCCTTAAGCATGTATTCAGTTTTAAAAAACCGAGTAGCAAATTCAGATGCAATTGATAAGGACGATATTGTTACTAGTGAATGAAGACTTCCAGGAAAAGATAAGCTGAGCACAGAGTCCAGCTTCAGCTCCCTTGAACGTACAAGGCCCAATCAGTAGGTGAGGTCAAAAGCCATCAGATCCGCATCTGGCAGGGTTTCTGGGGGCAGGCCCAGAAGAGGTAGAGTGGGAGGGAATAGGCCACCCATAATTTCCTGTTGTATGATCACCAAAGCTCCCCTTCAGCTCTCAGGAAGTAAAGCAAGATGCTTCTGTAGGGGGCAAGGAAAGACGTCAGCTGGCCCAGACTGGGGACATGATAGAGAGTGTAACAGTTCACTGGCCACAGTCAACAGGCCCAGGCCCTGGTTCTCCAGGTATTCAGTACTTGGAGGTCTAATGGAAAGGGGGTCTTGGCGTATCTATCTTTCCACCTCTGGTGTGCAGCTACCATCCTGGGATTTCCCTGCCCCACTCACCCCACTTCTCTACTGGATCTTCTGTTTCCTAAACCAATTCCTCTTCTTTCTTGGTAAAGGTAAATTTCATCATGTTTTAAAGAGCACAGTCTCCACTACCTCCTTATAAATGGGTGCATGTAAGAAAGTTTGTGGCTCGGTGCCTGTGGCTCAGCGGGCTAAGGCGCCAGCCACGTACACCTGAGTTGGTGGGTTCGAATCCAGCCTGGGCCCGCCAAACAACAATGCCGGCTACAACCAAAAAATGGCCGGGCATTGTGGTGGGCGCCTGCAATCCCAGCTACTTGGGAGGCAGAGGCAAGAGACTCGCTTGAGCCCAGGAATTGGAGGTTGCTGTGAGCTGTGATGCCATGGCACTCTATCCAGGGTGACAACTCGAGGCTCTGTCTCAAAAAAAAAAAAAAAAAAAAGCTATTAGAACTTGTATTAGTCAGGGTTCTCCAGAGAAACAGAACCAGTAAAAGATATATTGAGAGAGAGAGAAGAGGAAATTTATTTTGAGAATTTCCTGACTTGATATCGAATGCCAGGAAGTCCCATGGTCTGCCATATGCAAGCTGGAGAACTAGGAAAGCCAGTGGTGTGATTGAGTCTGACCTCCAAGGCCTGAGTTCCAAGAACCAGTAACACCAGTGTCTAAGGGCAGGAGAAGATGGATATCCCAGCTCAAACAAGAGAGGGAATGCACTGTTGTTCTGCCTTTCTGTTTTGTTCAGGCCTTCAAAGGATTGAATGATACCCACCTATGTTGGTAAAGGTGGATTTTCTTTACTTAGTCTACTGATTTGGATGTTAATCTCATCCCCTGAACCACCTTCACAGACACACCCAGGAATAATGTTTTACTGGCTATCTGGGCATCCCTTATCCCAGTCAAGTTGGCACATAAAATTAACTGTCACAGGACTTTTATTAGAATTTTGTTAAATATAGAAATTAATTTGAAAAGAAATGGAATTTGTATAAGATTGAATCTTTATATAGAAATGCAACATGTAAATCTATTTATTTCTTTTGTTTTTTAATAAAGTTTTTTTTCACAAAAGTCTTAGAAAAATACAATTTCAGAAAGGTCTCATATCTACCAGCATAAAAACTATTGTTGGAACTTTGTAAAATATCTTAGGATCTCTAAACTATTGCTGGTATGCTAGTATATATGCAAATGTTTGGTAATTATTTACCTTTTATACTAATATCTTCCTATACTCTGTTGTTAGCTCTAATTATTTTTGAAGTATAATCATGTTTCAAATAATGATCACTTATCTCTTTCTTTACTGTATTTATATCTGTCTTATTGAATTAAAAAAATTGTATATAAAGTATGTATTATAATATAAATAATGTATAACAACAGTATAATATTGATTATATTTACCTTTGCCTGACATAAAGTACAAGCATTAAAGTTATCCTCATTTATGTGTGTATATTCTTTTTGGACAAAATTTCTTTATCAAAATAAGCAAAACTTCTTCTTTATGTTTTTAAATTTTTATGTGTATGTACATATGTATTTTATCAGAATGGATGTTGAATGTTCATTGAATGTCTTTTCACATCTATCCAGATAATCATATACTTTTTATTCTTTAGTACTAATAATGTGATATATTCCATTAATTTATTTTTCATAAAATGTGTTGAATAAATGGATGAATTAAAACATACTGAGGGGGGCAGAGCAAGATGGCTGACTGGAAGCAGCTTCTGAAAAAGGCTCCTGTCCAAAAGGGAAGATAACCTCCAGAAACTGCGCAATTAAGCTGAATACTGGGAGCCCAGCCGAGAGAGAGAAGTGATTTCTGCAGATAACCACTGCTGAGACCGGCTGCAACCCCAAGAATGCACGCTTCAGGTACAAAATTCATCTGAAAGGAAGAGTGCCCATCCCCTCCCCCAAGAAAGCTCTGAGTTTCTTGCTTTTCTGTTTCCTTTCTTTTTATTCTCCGCTTTTGCTCCTGTGAGTTTTCAACAGACAAGCGGTGAACTGTGGACCTCTTGTCTCACCCCATGGAAGAGTGCTGTGGGAAGTGAGGTGCGCTTCCCCTGAGCACCCTGGTGTGACTCTGAAAACTCTATTGCTAGGCAGAAAAACTGAACTAAAGTTTTCCCTTCCATTCTGAACTTACTGTACACCCTTCCCCCCTTACCTGACAAATCAGAAGCCTAACCCCCACTGAGACTGAGGGAGGAGGTCCCTGAGCAGTGCCCCCACCCCCGCCTGCCAGAACAAGAGCCCCACTGGGAAAAGACTATGGGTGGGGCTGCGGCGAGGCTCCCACCCCTCCAGCCAGGGAAGCCGCAGGCAAGTGCCTGGCCCTGCACCCTGAGCTTGCCAGACTTCTGCAGGTCTGCCGTGGACTAGAGACTCTGACGATGACTGCCAGGCCTCCACAGGTCTGCCCACAACCAGGAACTCCTCCCCTGGCCACCGTGTGGTCCTCTGCCTGGCACCCGCAGGGCCCCTGCAGGCTGGCCCCTGGTCACTAAATACCCTGGCGACCGTGCAGCTCCATGCTGGAGCTTGCAGGGCTTCTGCAGGCCTGCCTTCTGCCAGGAACTCTGCCTGCAACCACCAGGCCTCTGCAGGCGGCCATGGCCAGAAACGCTCCCAGCAACTGCCTGGCCCTATGCCGGTGCTTGCGGAGCTTCCGCAGGTCCACAGTCTGCTAGAGTCTCTGCTGGTGACTGCCAGGCCTCTCCAGGTCTGTCCCCAGCCAGGAACTCCCCTAGCGACCACGCCAGGCCTCTGCCTGGCACCCACAGGGACCCTGCAGGTACACCCCAGGTGACTAAATCCCCTGGCGACTATGCGGCTCCATGCCCAAGCTTGCAGGGCTTCCACAGGCCTGCCTTCTTCCAGGAACTCTGCCTGCAACTGCCAGGCCTCTGCAGGGTGGCCCAACCACTAGGCCTCTGCAGAAACGCTCCCGGCAACTGCCTGGCCCTACGCTCATGCTTGCGGGGCTTCTGCAGGTCTGCCATCTGCTAGAGACTCTGCCTGCAACTGCCAGGCCTCTGTAGGTCTGCCCCCAGCCAGGAACTCCCCCGGCAACCACGCAGGACTCTGCCTGGCACCCACAGGGCCCCTGCAGGCCCACCCCTGGTGAGTAAATCCCCTGGTGACCATATAGCCCTGCGCCCAAACTTGCAGGGCTTCCGCAGGCCTGCCTTCTGCCAGTAACTTCGACTGCAACCATCAGGCCTCTGCAGGCCCACCCCGGCCAGGAACTCCCCTGGCAATTGCGCGGGCCTCCATCTGGCACCCACAGGGCCCCTGCAGGTCCGCCCCTGGTCAGGGACAGTACCAGCCACCGTGCGGGCCTCCACCTGGCACCCATAGGGCCTTCTGCCAGGGACTCCGCTGGCACCTGTCAGGCCTCTGCAGACCTGCCCCTCGCCAGGAACTCCCCTGGTGACCGCCTGGCCCTGCATCCCAAACTTGCCGGGCATCTGTAGGTCTGCTTTCTGTCAGGGACTCTGCCTGTGACTGCCAGGCCCCCGGCCAGGGTCACTCCTGACAACTGCATGGGCCTCCGCCTGTCACCCAGAGGGCCTCCACAGGCCAGCCTTCTTCCAGGGACCCCACCAGTGACTGCCAGGCTTCTCTGCAGGCCCACCGCCGGCCAAAATCTTCCCGCACAACCACACGGCCCTGAGCCCACCACTTGAAGGGCCAGATGCAACAGTGAAAAACAACCATGGGGTGGAATCAATGGAAAAATCTCTGGCAATACGAATAATCAGAGCAGACCAACCCCTCCAAGTAACAACAAGGCAGACACAGCACAAGATCTCCTGCATAGGCAAATGGCTGAGATGTCTGAAATCAAATTCAG
>CAUYRH010025192.1:0-27054 GCA_963574655.1 Perodicticus potto | reverse complement strand
TTTGGTTGCAGCTGTCATTGTTGTTTGGCAGGCCCGGGCTGGATTCGAACCCAGCTCAGGTGTATGTGGCTGGCGCCTTAGCCTCTTGAGCCACAGGCGCCGAGCCGTGTTGTTTTGTTTTGTTTTTTTAAATGCAATGTCTGAGATAGAAATTCTTAAATTTTCAAGAACGCTTTACTGTTAAAATGTAAATTTTTATTTTTGGAAAGAAATACCGTAATTGGAGATGTGTGTGTTATGTTTTGTTTTCCAATGTTTAAAAGAGGGGGAAGTGACCGTAGACTTGGCTGCTGTTTCAAGGATTCCTTGAATCTACTTAGAAATGGCTCTTTCACTGGTAGAGAGGTTTGTTCCAACCCCGACTCGTCTGTTCTGAGGGAATATCCCATCCAAGAGCCCACAGCATAGCTGGTGGGATTGGGCTGGAGCATACCATGGCCCTGATTTTTAATTTTTTGTAGAAAATGCACTTTCGCCCCCACTCAAGAGCCCAGAGTCTTAAATACCCTATCTATTCCACGCGTCTCCCTCTGAAGTCACTCCTGACTCCAGAAGCTGTCATGCTTATTTTCAACTTTGTGGTTCACAGAACATCTCTTAAGATGTCTTGGCAGCCTCTGCTGGGTATTTGAATGCCTACTTCTTTTCTGATAGGCAGAGCCTATTGCATTCAAAGTCATGCTCCAGTTCCTAAAGATGAGGTTAGTTGCTAAAATTCAGGAGCAGCACAAAGTCTGCCAACACGTCTTTATGAGCCAGGTCCTCCTGCCCTGGAGGAAAGAGCAAAGACCTAATTGGCTTGAGGACACTGCTTCTAGGTTTTCTAACGAGGCAAAGATGGCATAGTCATGTTTTGTTTACTAAAGAACGATGATGTGCGTGCCAGGCAGGCTGACAAGAAGGACTTTTCCCCAAGCTCAGGAGCAGGACAATTACTGTCTGCAGGCTATTCCCAAAGAAAACACTTGATGGCTTTCAACCCCACACCTGCTGATTATTGGGGGTGGTGGGTCTTTACTATGACAAACAGCTGAGGGTGGAAAGGGTACCCTAACTGCAAGGAGCCTTCTTTACAAACAGAGCTCTGCTGGCTAAGTAGAAAATGGTCAATGTGAGCAGCCATTGGACGTGAGAATGTTGAAAATATGCCTATCAAGTGTAGTGAAGACATTCTGTAAGCCGAATGTGTGATTGGACTGCCTTTCTGTACAACTAAGTAAAAAGCACAGAAATAGTTTCTCTTAAAATGCCATATCAATATAGCTGTGTATGGGCATCTATTCTGATCCAGGAAATTACTAGAGACTTTCAACTCATTACATCTTGCAAATGATATTATTTCCATTTTGCCAGGAACAAAGGCTCCTAAGTTAAATCCTTGCTGAAATTTTTAGAGTAAATAACAGTACCAAACTCACATAGCTTTGATTCCAGCACCCACGTTTCTTTTCACCATGTAATTTGTTCTTTGGTAAAGGTGATCCTTTCACACTGAATGAAAGCCAACTTTGAAGGAATCCCAGTAATAAGAACTTTACAGGGATCCCTGTAATAAGAACTTTCTAGAAAGTCTTAATTTTTACCAAGATATGTTTAGTCTCACTTGTCACTCTTCAAGAAAGATGTTGAAAGTGGTCCCTGGTGGTTACCTGGGTTCATTCAAAACCCGAAGTAGCTTAAATACTCAAATACCTTAATGCTGTTTTCACACAGCTGGGTGCAGGAAAGAGTTGGGGGCTCTTTGTTGATCATTTCAACCAGAAGTCGGTGCTTTGAAGAAATTACAGTAAAATACAAGAAAACTGTTAGGGTGAAAAAGAAAATAGGTGTGATGAAAACAGTTCATTTGGCATCAGATCTGAGTAAAGCGGTTGCATAAATGCCATTGGTCCCTATGAGAGCACCCCGGCCCTTGGGAGCAGCGGGCCCACTGAGATGACGTTTCTCCCGCCACCCTGGCTTATTCTGATCTGTTTGCTTCCTAATCACTCCCAGAGCTTGGGGTCTTTTCGTCTTGGGCACGGCATTTTCTTCTCTGTGCATTGTTCTCTAGCTGTTTAGTACACCGGCCACCTCTACAGCTAGAGTTAAAGCCCCACTTTGATGGAGAAGGGCTGGCATGTATTTACTAATTCCCCTTCCTACTCAAAGCTTTGTCAGTGGCAATATCTCACCAAGGACTGAGTACAAGGTCAGGCATTTATTGTTTAATAAATGAATAAGGGGAATGGGCAAGAATGAAGAGAACAAGGGGTTGGGGGCCAAGGTTTCGGTGATATAAAAACGTTTGGAAACCAAAATTCAGCAGTACCAAGAGCCTAATAAATCCTGATGCACAAGGATGAGACAGAAAATAAATTGAAATTGTTTTACCAAGATGCTATAGCAGTTTTAACTTTCCAACTTGGTGCCTTTGCTTGATTATAGGGTACAAAAATATAACCAAGACTATATCACTAATATTTCCTAGAAAGTACAGGATTTAAGAGTTAGTTTCTGCTAGGCGAGGTGGCTCACATGTATAATCCCAGCACCCTGGAAGCTGAAGTGGGTGGATTGCTTGAGCTCATGAGTTCAGGACCAGCATGAGCAAGAGAGAGACCCTGTCTCTATTTAAAATAGAAAAACTAGCCAGGCATCACGACAGGTGACTATATTCCCAGCTACTAGGGAGGCTGAGGCAGGAGGGTCCCTTAAGCCCAGGAGTTGGAGGGTGCTGTGAGCTGTGGCCTCTACAAAGGGCCACAGAGTGAGACTCTGTCTCAAGAAAAAAAAATTCGATTCTATTTAGAAATATTTCCTCCAGGTAAACATATTCCTCGTCCTCTTCACTAGGCTAAATGGGGACACGGAGACCCTTTGATTTGCCGGGGAATGGTGTCAGCATTTTGATCTACTCACGCCAGTCCCACTCAGTCTTGTAAAGTGCTTAATTAAGGTGTGAGTGTGCTTCAGTGGTAAAGCTTGGTTTCTAATGGAACCAGAGTGAAGTTACTTTATTTAAAGCCACAGTTCTCACCATAGACCTCATTGGGCAACCACATGCCTGTGTGTTTTGCTTCCCAGTGAAATGCAGGGGTTTTCATGGATGCGAACTCCTGGGTGGGACTGTCCTTAGACATGAGAGACTGATGCTGCTCAAACTCTAGATGTCTGGGGTCTGTGAGAAGGAGATTACCTAACCACACCACTGCGTCAGCTCTGCGGATGGCAAGGAGTTTGAGCACTTGAAGGAACAAGCCCCATGAGGGAGGGTAAGGGAGAGGCCCAAATGCCTATCTGAAGGAAGGGCCAACGGAGCAGAAGCAGGTGGACAGAAGACAGAGGCTTTTGGGAGTCTTCGAAATAAAGGAAAAAATATCATCTCATTAGTGTTCAGCCTGAAACAAACAGACTTTCAAGTCTCGACTTTTATCAGCATCAAAAATTGTGTGTTAGGACTGATGCCATGTGCCTTTCTTAGTGCCGCTGTTACACCCTGTGTCAGTATGTGATTGCTTTTAGCCATCAGCAGATACTGGAATGTACTGACTTAAACAAATTAGGATTTTGTATTTGCTTGTAGAAGAATCCAGAAGTGATCAGTCCAAGGCTGGTGGGATAGATGGTATGATGGAATCTCAGAGGCTTTTTGTATTTCTGGCCTATCAGCCCTATCAAATGATTTTTCTCCTTTCCCAAGGGTATTCATGGTCACAAGATGGCTGCTGGATCTCCAGCCATCATGTCTGCATTCCAGGAAGAAAGAGAGGAATGGGAAAGGTAGAAGGGGCATAATTCCTGATGCATCAATCCTTTAAAAGGTTATCATAGGAAACCTACCCAACCAATTCTACTCAAATCACATTAGATACTCAT
This sequence comes from Perodicticus potto, assembly GCA_963574655.1. Lineage (NCBI taxonomy): Eukaryota > Metazoa > Chordata > Mammalia > Primates > Lorisidae > Perodicticus > Perodicticus potto. The sequence continues at coordinate 23,196 of CAUYRH010025192.1, read as the reverse complement.
AGCCACAAAGGGGATTTAAAAATCCAGCCATTTAGCTGTGAGCTTTTCTGTCTCAAAAAAGACAGAATTTTTCTTTATGTGAATGTGAATGTAAATATTGCGAGGCAGCTGGTAGTCCTTGTCACCCTCTCCTGCTTCAGTTCTCCTGTTTCCCATCATTTATAAGCATCTTCTTAGTCCCCTCTTCCCTTTCCCATCTTCATACAGTGGGAGCCAAGGGCCAATTAGCCAGATCTGAGCAAACTCATGGACAAAATAATAGCTAAGCATCACTGAGTATTTATTCTGCTCTAGGCATATTCTAAAAACTTCACATGGCATAAAGAAGATCCAATCTTCTGCCCCTGGTAGTGAGAACAGGAGGAATAGGGAGGGTTTCCCCAGCCAAATGTAGCTTAGCAGTGGTCTCATGGAGATGCCAGAGCAGCCCGCCTTGCTGGTGAAATGTAGGGTCTGGCATCCCCTGGTAAGCTTACAATTTCTGCTCCAGTTACTGGGCAAGTAATCAAAACTCTCTTTGCCTCAGTTTCTCATCAGTAAAATAGGGATAATGATAGTAGTTGTTTTGGGTAGTGTCAGTTTCCTGTGGCTGTTGTAACAAATCACCACAAACTAGGTGGCTTCAAACGACAATAATTTATTCTCTCCCAGTTTTGGAGGGCAGAAGCCTGAAATGAAGGTGTCGGCAGGTCCACACTCCCTCTGTAGGCTCTAAGGGGCATTCCTTGTCTCCTCCAGCTCTGGGGGCTGTCAGCTTTCCTTGGCTTGTGGCCGCATCACTCCAGCCTCCACCCCTATTTTCATATCACCTCTGTGTGTGTCTCTAACCTGTCTTTGCCTCTCTCTTAGAAGGATACTTTTGACTGCATTTAGAGCCCACATGATATCCTAGGATTACTTTCTCATCTTAAGATCCTTAATCGCACCTTCAAAGATTCATTTTCCAAGTAAATTTCCATGGATAAGGAATGTGGAGTTATTTTGGGGAGCCATTTCCAGCACACCAAGCAGATATGGGAAGGCTGAAGTAACAGGAGATCTGTAAATTCTCAGATACAGTGCTTGGCAGTTGGTTAGTGCTTGGTAAACGCCAGCCCTCAGGGCTGTTCTCCCATCTCCAGACAGGCAGAGTTCTGTTAGAGGGACCTCCATGGTCACATTTCCCACTTTTCTAGAAATCACTGCGATACACCTGCGGCACCTCTCTCCCTGGTGCTGTGTGTGGGGCCCCATACCTCTTCTCCTTTAATCCTCAGGGCAGGGTTCTAGCGTGGTTATGTTATTCATTTTGATTGAAGCATTCCACATTGTATTTCAAATCATCACATTGTACCCCATGAATGTATACAGTTATTATTAAATAAAAATTAAGTCAAAATAAAGAGAAAACCTCTTCCTATGTAAAAAAAAAATCAGCTACAGTCATATCTGTAACCTGCACTTATGAATCATGAAAGACTTAAATGTGTCACACACAAAAAAAAATAATAAAAATAAGTCAGCGGCTGCTTCCTGTGAAGGGTTCCCTGGAAGTGAGCCCCTGGCTTTGTTTCTGGGGAATGAGTTCCATCTTGGAGGACTCACCGGAGCTGGAGTTTCTGTTCTACTGTTACAAAGGCAGGATGTGTCTTAGGGGTGGTTTACTGCACAGATATTTAAAAAAACTATTTTCTTTTTCTCTTTCTCTTACCTTACCTTTCCTTTCTCACTTTCAGCAGGTTTTTTATCCGTTATTATGGCTTTGATTATTATGCTAAGTACTATAAAAACATGATTTGCAATTTTGAACACACATCAGAATTGTATTTGTCAGAATAGGTTGGGTTTGGTTTTTTTTTTTCCTATTGGACCCTTATTGATACATGCACAATGCTAAATTTTGTTAAAATGAAGATTATTTTCCAGGAAAATAGGGATTAACAAAACTGATTCAAGAAGAAATCACAACACTATGTCAATAACCATAAAAGAAAAAAAATATTAAACTATTAATGTGCAACTAAATGCCAGACTTAGACAATGCAAATGCAAGATCAGAATAGGGAAGGTTCTGCTGAAGTAGAGACCAAGCCCCAAATCTACAGGGCTTAACATCACAAAGGTTTATTTCTTTTTATTTTTTTGTTTTTTTATATTTTTTTATTAAATCATAGCTGTGTACATTAATGCAATCATGGGGTACAATGTGCTGGTTTCCTATTTCAAGTCTGAAATATTTTCATCAAATTGGTTAACATAGTCTTCATGGCATTTTCTTAGTTAGGGTGTTAAGACATTTATATTCTGCATTTAGTAAGTTTCACCTGTACTCAAAGGTTTATTTCTAACTCACTCAAGTTCACAGAGGGCCACGTGACTCCAGGGCAACCCGGCAGTGCTGGATGTTTTGGTCTTGAGGCTTCACTACCTTAACAGGAGGCTTGCCTGGCAGCAGAGAAAGAGAGGCTCTTGCAATAATAATTAAATGCCCTGGCTCAGAAGTGACGCATGCCATTTCCATTCACAGCCCATGTTCCGGAACCCTACAAAACCTAACTTCAAAAGCAGAATCTTTATGTTCTCCTTCTGCTGGGAGGGAAGAAGACTCAGAAATGGCAAGCCCTAAAAATGTTCAACTGTAACAGTCATTTATGAGCTTAGGAAAAATACAGATGTCACGGTGTGGTGCCAGAGTATCCAATTCAGTTGTCCTGAAATGGGGCCAGGAAACTTAAAAATTTAGCAAATGTTACAAATGATTCTGATGCAGGTGGTACTTGGGTAGCCGTTTGGGAACCACTGCTTTAGAAAATCTAATCCCCTTGTCCCCTGGGGTGACTAATGACTGTTTAGGTGACCAGATGGACGCATGTCCGAGACTGTGCAAAACAAGTCAACATATAACTCAGGGCCAAAATGTGCAGCATCTGTAACAAGTGCTGGAGGGAAGGAGCAAAACTTCCCTCCCTCTGACGTCCCAGCTCGCCTCTTGTTTAGGTGGTTTTTCCAGACAACTCATGGTCAGACCCCGTCTGCTGGAGGTGATGGGGAACCATCTTGGGCAGGGGTGAGGTCAGGACCCGTTAGCGGATTAAAAGTAGCCATATACGTGTAAGAATACAGGTGTATATACTGGTGTGTGCTGGGAGCACAAGCTAGAGAAGTACAGAGAGTGAAATGTCTGTCCTTCCCTGCAGAGCCTGTTGGAATATGACAAGGCCATGTAAGTAACCTTTTTATAGCTTTTGACTCAACAGGCTGGTCCCAGAGAGCACACCAGTGATTTGGAATATAATCTTGCTCTGCCGCTTCCTTACTGGGCAACCCAGTGTCAGCCAGAAAGCCAGGCAGCTCTGCCTACTCAGGAGCTAATTAGCCAGCCTGGTGATGACTCAGTTCTTCCTGTCTTTTCCTTCTCCTCCTTTTCCTTTTGAAAAGCCTGCTCAATCAGGAGTTGTATTCAGCTGCTAGTTAACAGAAGCATGAAAAACAGTGGTTTAAATATATTAGAAATTTATTATTATTATTATTATTATTATAGCTTACACAAATGAGATCCAGAGGTCAGAAATCAGGACCCCAGGTTCCTTCTGGAGTTCACTTGACCATCCCTAGAGGCGACTCTTTTTCCTCATTGTTTCGAGATGGCTGCTGGAGCTCCAGTCATCATGTCTTCACTTCAGGTGTAATAAGGGGAAGAGCAGAGAACAATAATGGTCTCTGTCCACTCCACCTGGAGAAGCACCATCAAGTGATTTCTGTTTCCATCTCTTTGGCTAGAATTATGTCATAGGACTATCCCAAGTTTCTAGTGAGGCTGAGAAATCTAAGAGCCTCTAGTATAAAGCTCCAGGGTCAGGCATCCAGACTTTTTATCCTATTCTCTTTCCTCTACCTTGTAGAGCAGAAGGGGCCCACTGTTGCTCCTGGGTACACACACACAGCCTCAGAGGACACATGGAGGCCGGGGACCCAGAGTGCACAGAGGGGCCAAAGACCTCAATCCCAATGCCGGAGAGAGGAGACTTGGCAGACCAGAGGACGAGAGGGATTCTTTCCCCTCCAAACTCAGTGAGCAGCCTGTGCTCTCTGATCAGGAAGCCGATCCCCTTATAAAGAACTCATCCAACAGGGCGGCACCTGTGGCTCAAAGGAGTAGGGCGCTGGCCTCATATGTCGGAGGTGGCAGGTTCAAACCCAGCCCCGGCCAAAAACTGCAAAAAAAAAAGAACTCATCCAACCAAGTGCCTTATGGCGGCAGCTTTGTTTTCAGAGATAGAAGGCATACAAGAAAACTTGGCCCTTTCGTGGCCCAACAACCTGGACTTTCTTTTCTACTAATAAATAAAATGTAAACTTGTGTTTACTCTGAAATCGAATACACAGGCTCAGAGTAAACCTTCGTGGTATAAACGAGGATGAATGAAAGTAAACTTCGTATCTCTCCTCTCTTCCGCCTGTGACCTCCGTCCTGTAGCCCAGAAGCTGCACCTTACGGTTCCCTGGCCACTTGTCTGATGTTTTCTCTACATGTACACACGTTGTTAAAAAACAAACAAACAAGTGGGACTTTCCTCACATGCCGCTCCGTGATTTGCCTTTTCCTTCCCTATATTGGTTCTCATAGCATATCAGCACCTGGGGAACTACATTATTCTTTTTATGTTTTTTGTTTTTTAGACAGAGTCTCGCTCTGTCCCTATGAGCAGAGGTTGTGGAGTCACAGCTCAGAGCAATCTCAAAATCTTGGGCTCAAGTGATCCTCTTGTCTAAGCCTCCCGAGTAGCTGGGACTACAGACATCTGCCACAACGCCCAATTAGTTTTTCTATTTTTAGTAGAGACAAGGTCTTGCTCTTGCTCAGGCGGGTCTCAAACTCCTAAGTTCAAGCAATCCACGTGCCTTGGCCTCCCAGAGTGCTAGGATTACAGGTGTGAGCCACCACGCCTGGCTCTTTTTTATGGTTATGTGACATGATTGTGCAATCATTTACTTACCAAATCTCTAGTTGAAGAACATTTCGGTCTTACCAGGTTTTTGCTATCAATATCATTCTCCAAATTTTTAATAGGATTCGTGTCTGGTTAGGCTCATTTCTGGCTCCTCCACGAGGGGCCTGAACCTATGGCTTCCTCCCTGTCCCAGGGACCCCACATTCCACACCGGACACTATCTCCACATCAAGACCAGAGCAGGTGCCATGAATATCATGGGTAGATGAATATCACGGAGCTCCTTCAATTGGAGGAAAGGCTGAGTGATAAGGAGAGGAAAAGTGGCTCAGTGGTGGCAGTTCTCACCGATCCTTTGTTGATCAGGAGAACTGCCACCACTGAGCCACTGAGCCACCATCAGCAAAAAGGATGCCACATTACAGTTCAACGGACCAGTCTTCCGTGGGATAGATTTTAGTGACCACTTGTTATGACTTGAGTATAACCCTTGGGTTCTCTCTCACCTGCTTCTCAAATGTCATCTCAAACAGCTAATTAAAGCCTTCTGTCCAACTACAAAGTTCTGGACTTTGCAATTTTCTTCGCCTTCAATGTCATTTCCAGTGAATTTCAACCCCCCTGCAATGCTTGCTGCTCTCCAGTGATCTTCCAGTGCCCTTTAGCGCTGACGCCCGACTGCTCCACCCCTTGTTCTGGCTCAGCTGAAGACCCTCAGGAGTTCTCCTACCTATGAGTAGCTCCAATAGAAGGGGTTTTGTTGGTAGTGGGTTCAACCTGGCTTATGGTCATATGAGGTGGTTTGGGGCAGGCCAGATGCCTCTGATGGGGTATATGTGATTGTGTGTGTGTGTGTGAGAGACACAGAGAAATAACTACCTTTTAGTTTGCCTTTATTATTAAAATTATATTTTAACTAACCATTTGGAGTCCTGTAACTTGACTTTGCTATGCTCTCTTTAAGTTCTTTTCTTCTTAGTTTTGGTGATGCAAGCTTATTCATAAATTAGAAAAAGGTGTCTGTAAACCTTATTTATCAGCAGGTCCCTAAGGGGAAGAAAACAGTCCTTGGAAGGCAGGTCATGTGTTGCATTCCTGAGAGATGCTCAATGGATATTTTCTGATGGTTACAAACTGTACTCTGGACCCAGACATCACTGGGTAAATGCCTTTTGAGTTTTGGTTACAAGGGGGACCTAGTAAATGAATATTGGTGGGTTATTCCCTAACCGTTGTTACTATCAGCAAATAACTCTGTATATATTCTGCCAGTAGTGGGATATTATGAGTAGAGAGGGTCATAAGCAAGGACCTTGGAGAATCATGTTCATGTTGCCTGGACTTCTGTGTGGAGCAGGAAGAACAGCTCCGTGCCAAGTACGCTCCAGACCCACATCAGACACCTAGGGTGGATCACCAAGTTCTTCCCCTCTGATCGAAATCAACCTTGACTCCTTTCCTAAGCAGTGCATCAGATCTGATGTGTGAGGCAAAACCTAGTCACCATCCTAAGCCTAGAGAATATTCAAAGTCAAGTATGGCAACATATGTTTTTCAGCAAATAAAGTTTGCAAAACTATCACGGCTTTAACTTGCGAATATTGGGGGCAAATTGACATTTGTTTCTCTGTCTGTTTTAAAATTCCAAAGTAAGTAAACACCAGCTCTTCTGGTGATTTGTTAGGCCTTAGGAACAAGATATATATATATATATATATATATATATTTGAATTTCAGCAGATTAGGTTACATTGTTTATGGGAAAGTCCAAGTTGTAGCTGTGCCCCTTCCCCAGGAGGTGGGCCACATACCCTTCCCAACTGCGCCCATTAGGTGAGAGCACACCAATCCTCCTTCCTTCTCCCCTCCAAACCCCGGAGTTTAATTCTCTTTTTGTCTCTTTTGGGGTGTGGGTATGTATTTGTTCATCTGCTGGCTTTATATTAGTATTGAGTACATCAGATTGCTTTTCCATTCTTGTGATACTTTACTAAGGAGAACGTTCTCCAACACCATTCAGGTTAATACAAAAGACGTAAAGTATCCATCTTTTTTATGGCTGAATAGTATTCCATGATATACACACCACAGTTTGTTTATCCATTCTTGGGTTCATAGGCACTCGGATTGATTCAACATCTTGGCAATTGTGAATTGAGCTGTGATAAATATTCTAGTGTAAATGTCCTTATGTTAAAATGAATTTTTTCTTCTGAGTAGATATTTAGTAACAGGATTGTGGGATCAAATGGAAGGTCTACTTTTAGTTCTTTGAGGAGTCTCCATGTTTCTTTCCAAAGAGACTGTATTATTTTGCGATCCTATCAACAGTGTGAAAGTGTTCCCCTTTCTCCACACCCTCACCAGCATCTGAAGCTTTGGGATTTTGTGATGTGGGATATTCTCACTGAGGTTAGGTGGTATCTCAAGGTGGTTTTTATTTGCAGTTCTCTGATGACTAGGGATGGTGAGCATCTTTTCATGCGTTTGTTGGCCATTCATCTGTCTTCTTTGGAGAAGGTTCTGTCCATATCTCTTGCCCTGTGATAAATGGGAAGGTTTGCTCTTTCTTTGGTGATTAACTTGAGTTCTTTGTAGACTCTGGTTATCAAACCTTTGTTAGATTCATAACATGGAAATTCCTTTTCCCATTCTGAAGGTTGTCTGTTTGCTTTAATTCTTGTGTCTTGGCCACGTACACCCGAACTGGCGGGTTTGAATCCAGTCTGGGCCCGACAAACAACAATGACGGCTGCAACCAAAAAAATGGCCGGGCATTGTGGTGGGCGCCTGTAGTCCCAGCTACTTGTGAGGCGGAGGCAGGAGACTCTCTTGAGCCCAGGAGTTGGAGGTTGCTGTGAGCTGTGAAGCCACAGCACTCTATCCAGGGTGAGAGCTTGAAGCTCTGTCTCAAAAAATAATAATAATAATGATAATAATTGTTGTGTCTTTAGCGGTGCAGAAGCTTTTTAGCTTAGTTAAGTCCCATTCATTTATTTTTGTTGCTGTTGTGATTATCAGTGGAGTCTTCATAAAATCTTTCCCCAGGCCAGTATCACCAAGGGTTTTTCCCACACTTTCTTATATGAAGGAATTTTGCCTTCAGTAAGCTCACACACTGGAGATGTGCACATCACATTGTAACATGGTGCTGTTACTGGCCCATGAACAGAGCGCTGTGTGTGCCGAGAGGGAGTCTGAACCAACCTCCTAAGGGTGCTTGATAGGTGGAGAATGAGGAAGACCTTCATGAAAAAGAACGTGTGGAAGTCTTGGGAGACGAAAAGAACATGCGTGTTCTGAGGAGAGTGAGCATCAGACCTGGCCGAAGCCCGAGGACCTGGGGAGAAGGGCAGAGACGGAGGACACAGGCTGGAAAGGGGGAGCTGGGGCTGCTGCTCCAAAGAGGACTTCCCGCTTTGATTTGAGCCTTGGCTGCTTCTCCCCAGCTTGACTCAGGGGTCCTCTTATCCACCTGCTTGGCGGTTCTTCTGCCTTCTGGGGTGGTTCCCATGTTCTGCTCCACAGCAGAATGGATTTGGGCTCCTCAACACGTTGCTCTCCAGCGCCGTCACCCCGAAAGTCTGCGAGGTGGGCAAACCACCATTCAGAATTCAGACGCACAGGAAGCTTTGGAGCAGAGGCCTCCCAGCATCAGGCGCCTGCGTCACTGGTTTACTAACACGCCGTCCTCTCTCTGAGGAAATGAAGACCAAGCCCTGAAAATACCTCTATGTCTTTTTGGTCTATAGTGCTTTTCCCAACCTTACTGAAGCTAATGAAAATATATTAGTTAATATAGAGGCTGTCAGACATGGCGTGTCTCCATCAGCAAAGAAATATCTCTGCTTGGATAGGACGCAGAAAGGGGGGAGAGGATTGGGAGGAAGACAGTGAATAAAGAGAGGCAGTGAAACTCCCCATGTTGGGCAAAGAAAGACCCAGACTGGACCAGGCAAGCAAATTGCCGCGTCTGGGTACCCGAGGCGGAGAGGCTCAGCTGAATCGGATACCAAGGAATAACCTTCCCCCCAGATCAGGCACGAAGTTGAACAGAGCCCAGGGGAGCCATACAAGGCTATGACTCAGTGTTGAGAGGCGGGAGGTTCGGAAGGGGCTTGACCCAGTGAGCAGAGGCAGGTGGAAAGTATGTGGGTGGCTCCGAAGAGGAGGAGCCAGATTCGGGATCCTCCTAAAATTGTCTTCCTGAAACACAGATCTGATCTGATTTCTCTGCTCAAAAGTCCTGAGTGGCTCTTAATTGCACATACAATTATATCTGAGTATACAGAACTCAAGTTTCTCCACAGTTTCACTCCTGGCAGGTTTTCTGCACAAAAACAGCTGCTTATGACTTTCTGTCACCTTCTCCCCTTGCCTCCTTGTTCACACCGGCCCTGTCACTAAGAGTACTTGCCCTCTCTCCCTCTCTGCCAGATTCCCAGAGACTCTGCTCTGTTCTTGAAACTCTTAGCAATCTCTTCTGTGCAGGTGTCAATGTCTTTGACCCTCCTTCATCAGGAGCATATTGATACTTATTCAAGCATCTTATCTCGCACATTTTGTATTCAAAACAACACCTAGCCTAGCACCTTGCATGCCATGAGCCCTCAATCTGCCCTCGTTGGAAGTCAGCAGAATAGTTTTCAAGCTCACCCAGGACTGACACAGAGGAGAAGCACACAGGCCCTTCTGGAGAATGCTTAAAGGGCCACGTGTGCTGAAGGGGGCAGCCAGAGCCTAGCACAAGGGCAGGCAAGGCCTCCCCATTGGTCCCCACTGGAGTGGCTGTGCAAGTCTTCAAGGGCTTATTCCATTAGGGCAACGCAGTCATACATGGACAGGAACTTTATATATTGTGGTCCAGGAAATATGCCTACCTCAGGAGCAGCACTGGCCTTGGGTCTGTGTCTGGGTAGAATGGGAGTGTGGCTAAGACCCACAATTAAAGGCGGAACCCCAGGGTCTGTAGGTTTAGAGGTCCACCTGCTGATGTCTGTGGCAGGGGCTCATCACAGGAAGGGAACCTGAATCACCTCCTGACCTGCAGAGAGGATCATGGTGCCCTCCACTGGGTGGGGCGAGGCTGGGGAGAGTTGGCGCCGGGCACTTTGGAAGAATCCAAGAGATATGAGTCATCTCAAAGTCCTTCAGCCTTCGATGCCATAGGGCGGATCTTCTAGAATCTTTGAATCCAACTGATCTGGCCACCTTCGAACTAGCCTGACACTCATTCTGCAATGAACAGAATTGCATGAACTGCTTCTTCTGGCCCAGAGGCAGCTGTCTGATTACTCTGTTAAAGACAGAGAGTCACATCCCTTGAGAAAGGCTGAGTTGGCTTCTATTGGGAAAACTGGAAAAGAGAGAGAGAAAAAAGCAAATAAAAAATGGTTGGAGGCACAGAAAAGCATTATAGAAGACAAGTGCTGAGCAATTCCTCATGGGAGCTTAACGCAGTTTTTTGAATGAATTAGGTGAATGATTGAATTCTTGCAACTGAAGAGAAGAGAAGAGAAAGAGAAAGAGGACATAGGAAAGGGAAAATGAAACGAAATGGTTATACTATGACAAAAACAAGTAGGATTAGAGGTAAGAAGTCAATAGCAAAATCTGAGAGATGGGAGGAACCAAGATCTCTCTGCAGACTTTTTCCTTGGGTCAGCTGTATTGTGGCCAGACGCCGTAGACGCACGTCCCAGTTCCAAGGGCACAAGGAACACAATAAAGAGATCATTCACCGGGCCCTCCATCAGAACGAGCCAACCAGCCACTCTGTGACTGTCTCTGACTGAATCACTGTGGGCCAGGGTGGACTGGTTGGGGGACAAGTGACACCAATCAGTCTGCATTGTAAGTTCCACCTGGCAACGGTGTGTTAGGGGAAGCTGGTGCTCACAGGTGAGGCTGAGTCATGTGCCCCGTCAGTGGAGCTGGGGTGGAGCCATGTCTGATGCATTAGAGTGAGAATGGGAAAGATGTGCTCTCAGACCAAAGAGTGGAGCGCGGTCCTGAGCTGCCAAAACTCCGAGGTGTTCACTCCGTCAGCCTTTTCTATCTTCATTGCCTGGGCAAGCACTTCTGTTCTTTGACAGCACATCTGGCCACTACTTCCTCTAGGAAACCTCCCCCGACCTGTCCTCCAGGCCAGATTAGCTGCCCCAGAACATCGTCTGTGTTCTCAGAACTCTCTCTTCCACAGTGGGAGCTCCTTCAAGGCCAGGGCTTTGTCTTTTTTCTCTGCATCTCTAGTACCGAGTACAGGGAAGGCATAATAATGTTTGTTCAATGACTGAGAGAGAATACACATAGGTCCATATGCTTGTGGGAGTGTGTCCAAAGGGACTGTGGCCTCTGCCCCCCTAGAGGGCCACAACTCGCTGGGATGGCCACACTCAGGAGTGGTGGAGCTCCAGCAGGAGTCAGTCCTTCTGAGGCTGGAGCTAGACGTGGAGCCGTGTGCGGTTCACGCAGACTGAGAATAAGAGGGGGCTGCATCTCCCCAGGAGAAAGAGGACGGTCTGGCCACTTGGAAGTGAGTCACCAGTGCTGCCATACCCCAGGGACTGAATGTGCCCTTCACGCTGGAGTCTCGAGAGTGTCATCAAGTCACATCAAGTCTTGGAATTCTGTTTTTTCCACACCCCCCTTTCTATCGCACACTCACATCTGGTGTCATAACAGTCTCTCTGCCCTCAACTTCCCACTCCCCTTCACCTGACTCCTCTGAAACTTGCACACCACGGCCATAAGAATGCTCCTTAAACGCTGATTATCATGTCGCCTGCTTTAGGAAAACCTCGGTGCATCCCCAGTGTTTCCAAGATAAATTCAAAGTTCTCCAACCTGAAATTAAAGTTCATTGTCCATCTGTCCCCAGAATTCACGTGCGTCTTTGTTTCTTAGTGCCCGTCTTCTTAGACCTGTGTCAGCCCATTACCCGCTCTCCATTCTGCCTACAAGCTTCCTCCTCACGACGCATGCTCTGTCCCATCAGCGTTCCCACTTTTCCTGTTTGTTATCCAATCCCACTTTGCCTTATTCCTTGTGTGTGCTATGAGGTGTTTTCTCATCTCTTCTGCTCACAGCCATCTTTTCCTTCTCTGAACTACTATATTCCTAGCAAAGTTGAGACTTTATCTCTTGTATAAACCACTCCATTGGGGCTTAATCTTGTAATCATGTAACAGGTGGCTGACTTCCCCACCATTCAATTGCAGTCTCTATTGTACCCATCCTAGCCGAGTGCTGGGAAGGCAGGAAGTGCGCAGTGAGGGTCTGTTCAATGAAATAGTGACAGAGGCAAGTGGGTCGTGCATGTCTTTAGAGCCCGTTGGTTTTGTTTTAGTTTGGTCGTGAAAGATTCTTTTGCCTTTGGTTTGTCATTAAACTCTCTGAGCATCATTTCCACATCAGCAGGTTGAGGATCATCTTACCAGCCTTACAGAATGGGTTGCCATACATGGATGTGCTTTGTGAACTCCCAAAGGTGAGTTATTAGGGTTCCTCTTTGAATTTCAATTATAAAATATTTTTCTTCTTACTTTCAGACTTGCAACCTTATTTCTCGAAAGAGGACCCAACAGGATAGGTGGCATTTACAAAAAGGCTGTCTACAAACACTTCACAGACGAGACCTATTCCACGGAGATCTCCAAACCTTCCTGGCTGGGATTCCTGGGTCCCATCTTGAGGGCTGAAGTGGGTGATGTGATCGTCATTCATTTAAAGAACTTTGCATCTCGACCTTATTCTCTGCACCCACATGGCGTTTTCTATAACAAAGATTCAGAAGGTAAATATCAATCTTATGTTATCGGGGTCTTATCTCTGTTTCACAAGGAAGGTTAACCGTCAGTGACAGTTAAAGGGACTCTAAGAGCACGATGGTCACACAGGCTCACAGGCTTCCTTTCTCCTTTCCCCATCTCCATCAATTCCCCCCATCTTCCTTTTCTTCCTTTTTCTTTCTTCTTTCCTTCCTCTTTTCTTTCTTACTCTTCTTCATGTTGGCACAGAACTTGGGGTGGGGCTCCTTGGCATGTGGCCCACTGCACCCCAGAAGCACCCCACTAGCTTTCTTCCTTGTCACTCCACTGTGTCTGAGCAGTGCGCCTCCCGTCCCCAGCAGCACCCTTGGCTGCAGGGAGGGTGGTCTCAGCAGGAGTTGCTCCCCACCACCCAGCTTCAGGCTGTGTTATTGGTGTTTTCTCCGTGAAGCAGCCCTGTCTTCCTTTGTGTACTTCAGGAGTTTCAATCAAGACGCTTCTAGATTTCTCCCTCATTAAAAAAAAGTGTAAGCAACATTCTTCAAGTTTTGAGAAAGTATTTCTCCGACATCAGAAGTCATTTTCACACCCTTAGTTGTGTTCTTGCTCGTGACCAGGTGGAATGGGTCAAACGGTGCTGTGTCTGCCAGGCAGCTGCCTCTGAGAGATGTGTCAGGCACAGCAGCATGAATGGGGTGCAGCCCACCTCACCATCAAGGAGGCGCTTCTGGGCATTACTGAAGGCCAAGGCGGCCCAACTTGCTTGGCAGCGCCCCAGCCAGGTGTGTGTAAGGAGCAGAGGAGAGAACTCTGGCGATGAACACAAGATCGGGAATACTCTTGTCCTCACCCAGTCCTCCAAGTGGAGTGTAACCAACAGTTAGCGGTTCCTAGGCATTGAGGATGAGCATATGAAAAGGAGAAGTTTTGTAAATGTAAGGGATAACCACGAAAACATTTTCTTTAATATAGTTTCATGAAAGTATTATTTATGCTGCAGGTAGAAAGTAAAGATGTGGCAAGGGAGCGTGCCTGTCTTTTTAAATATGGAGAAAATAGGAATGTCTTTACTCTTCAATTTTTGTCTTTATCACTCTGTGTGTTTCTGGAGAGCAAAGTGCTTTAATAGAGTGGATGGTATCCTGAAAAATCATCCAAGTCGGTGATTCTAAACACCACAGATCGTCCTTTAAAAATTGTTGTAAAATATACAAACAAAATTTTACTATCGTAATGATGTTTAAGTATCCAATTCAGTGTTGTTACTTACCTGCACATTGTTGTACAAGCATCACCACTGTCCATTTCTGGTACTTTGTTTTTTTAATTTCAGATTAACATGAGGTTACCAATGATTAGGTTGCAATTGTGCTTTAGGTAAGGTCCCTACGGTAGTTGTGTCCTGCACCCAGGAGGTGTGCCGTATACCCTTGCCATTTCTGGAACTTCATCTCAAACAGAAACTCTGCATCCTTTAGTAATGCCTTCCCCATCCTCTCCCCCCTTCCCCTGGTAACCTTTGTTCGACTTTCTGTCTGTCTGAATTTGCCTGTTCTAGGCATCTATTATATGTAAGAATGACACAGTGTTTGCCCTTTGCGTCTGGCTTACTGTTTTCAGGGTTCGTCATATTGTAGCAGGCATCCGAATTTCATTCCTTTCTAAGAGGGGATAACATCGAATTGCATGTATACACCTCGTGTTTATCCAGTCATCTGTTGGAAGCTCGGGTTGTTCCTACCTACGTCTTGGCCACTGTGGATAGTGCTGCTATGAACACTGGCATATCACAGATCTTCTGGGCATCCGTGAGGCCCTGGAGCCTCACATCAGTAAAACACACGTGTGCACAAAACTTTGAACTCAGCCTTGAGGGGTTACCAGAGTTCCTGAAACTCTTCACCGGTCCCTAAATCAAGACTTTAAATGTTGCTTGCCCAGAAAACCTTCTCCAGATCCTGTTATGAAGTGGGACTCTCCCATTTCAGGAGTCTGTTGGTTTATCTCGTGGAGTTATCAGAACTGGTAGAGCAAAAGGGAGCTGTGTGTGTGTGTGTGTCTGTCTGTCTGTCTCTACGTTAGACTGTAGGTTTCCCTGGAGAAGAGACTAACCTGTGTCTTTCTAGGCCCTGCTTCCCAGTTCTGGTCTAGGGTCAGCATGTAGTCACTGCTCTCTAAACACCATTGAAATTTGATTTCCAACAAAATCAGCCAGGAATTAGATGGAAATAGGTTTGAGTTTATTGTGAGAAAATTGCCTTTAAAAAGTGAATTGCCTTCCTTGACAATATTGAGACTTCCAATCCATGAACCTGGAATCTATTCTTTAATTTCTCTCAGTAATGTTTAAGTTTTTAGTGTACAAGATTTTAATTTCTTGGGTTAAATTTATTTCAAAGTATTTTATTTTTTATGATGATGTTGTGAATGGGATAGTTTTCTTAATTTCATTTTTGGATTATTTGGTGCTAGTATATAATACGATTGTTTCTTTGTATATTGACGTTATATCCTATGGCCTTGCTAAACTTGTTTATTAGTAGATGTTTAGAGGATTTCTTGAAATTTTCTACATACAGGCTCATGTCATCATGAATAGAGAGTTTTACTTCTTCCTTGCCAGTCTGTATATCTTTGATTTTTTTTTCTTTTACCTTATTACACTGGCTCTATCTTTCCAGAAAGTATTTAATAATAGTGGTATAGACATTCTCATCTTGTTCTCAATATTAAGAAGAAAGCATTCAGTTTTCCTTCATTAAGCATGATGTTGGCTGTGAATTTTCCCTGCATATCCTGTATCAGGTTAAGAAAGTTCCTTTTTATTCCTAGTTTGTTCAGAATTTTTAACTTAATAAGGACTGAATTTTGTTAAGTGCTTTATCTATTAAAAATTGTGTTATTTGTCTTTTTTTGTCATTTAATTTAATTTTTTAAATTATTTTTTATTAAATCATAACTTTGTACATTGACACATTTATGGGGTTCAGGGGACTGCTTCGATATTGTCTTTAATTAATATATTGTATTGATATATTATTACATTAACTATTTTTGGATGTTATTTCCAGCCTTGCAATCATGGGATGAATCCCATTTAGTCACAGTGTACTGTCCTTTCTACGTGTTGCTTGATGCAATTTGCTAAGATTTGTTATGAATTTCTGTGTCTACATTCATGAGAAATATTGATCTGTACTTTTCTTGTGAAATCTTTATCTGACTTTGGTATCAAGGTAATACTTGCCTCATAGGATAAAGTAGGAAGTATCCTTCCTTCTGTTTTCTGAAATACTTTGTACAAAAATTGACTTTATGGCTCAGTGCCCATAGCACAGTTGGTTACAGGACCAGCCACATGCACCGAGGCTGGTGGGTTCGAAACCGGCCCAGGCCAGCTAAACAACAATGACAACTACAACAACAAAAAAATGAACCTGGCATTGTGGTGTGCACCTGTAGTCCCAACTACTTGGGAGGCTGAGGCAAGAGAATCACTTAAGCCTAAGAGTTTGAGGTGGCTGTGAGCTGTGATGCCAGGGCACTCTACCTAGGGGACATAGAGAGACTCTCAAAAAAAAAGAAAAATTACTTTATTTTTTTTTTACTATTTGATAAAAATTAAATATAAAATGATTTGAGCCTAGAATTTTATTTCAGGAAAGATTTTCAGTTACTAATTCAATTTCCTGTTATAGATCTATTCCAATTTTTATATCTTCTTGAGTCAGTTTTGGTAATTTGTGCCTTCCTAGAAGTTTGTCAGTTTCATCTCAATTGTTTAATTCTCTGGCCACAATGTTGTTTATAACATTCCCTTATGAATCCTTTTAATTTCTGAGTGGTCAGTTATGGCCCCTCTTTCATTACTGATTTTGCTAATTTGTATTCTTTTGCTTTCTTTCCTGGTCAGTCTACATAAAATGTTCTCAATTTGGTTGATTCTTAAAAGTGCCAACTTTTGGTTCCATCTATTTTGTATTGATTTTTCTGTTTTCAGTGTTTTCATAGTATATTTTTATGTTGTCTTTATTTTTGAGGGTGGTTTTGCTGCATACAGCATTCTTGGCTGACATCTGTCCAATGGCACTTCAAGTATATCCTCTAACCGTGTTCTGGTTTCCACTGTTCAGATGAGAAGTCAACCATTAATCTGGGTCATAAGTTTTCTCTTTCTGGTTTCAATATTATCTCTTCTTCCTCTTTCCACAATTTGACTGTGATGTGTTCATTTGGAGATCTCTTCATATTTATCAATATCTCATTAGGCTTTTTTGATGTGTAGATGAACTTTTTTTTAACAAATTTGGAAAAGTTTGACCAAAAAACATTAGCTGGTTATGGTGGCATGCATCTGTAGTCTCAGCTACCTTTGAGGCTGAAGTAAAGGATGGCTTGAGCCCGGGAATTCAAGGTTGCACTGAGCTGTAATAGCACCATTGCACGCCAACCTGAGTGACAGAGTGAGACTCTGTCTCTTAAAAAAAGTTTGGAAAATTCTGGGCTTTTATTTCTTCAAATATTTTTTCAATCCCTGTTCTTTTGCTCTCTTCTCTTTCTGTGGACAACTATTATACACTCACATACACACTCTGGAGTAGCCAGATTTAGCTCCCTGTCTGCTTAGCTCCGTGGCCAGCAAATGATTGGATACTGTTCACGTCTAAATCTCTTGAGCCATGTTGCAACCAGTGCATGGTGGGTGGTTAGGGAGCACATTCAAAGTTTGGGCTATTTTCGTCTGCTTTGCCTTTTACTTTTTACTGTGCCCTTCTTCTCTCCTTTTTGCAAGCACACAGCCTCAGAGTGAGTCAGGAGCACAGGAATAACTTGAGTCCTTTTCAATCCCTGCTGTACCTACATACAGCTTCATCAAGAACATGCCTGCTCCAGCCATCACTGCAACTTCAGGCCAATAGAACCAAACTACCGCTCTCCCTCCTCTCCTGCCACAAGATCACCATTTCTATTGTAACATTACAGTATGTCAACAGTGCCCATCCCTTCCAATCAAGCGATCCCTCTTCACGCATGGTAGCGAAATTGCTAGATCTCATTCCTGAACATTTTTGCAAACCATCTCTCCAATCAAGTTGAGCATGGAGAAAAGATGGGATAGAAGCAGCCCTAGGCAAAAGTGTCACAGATTCCCACTCTTCTTGGCTAATGTTCAAGCATTGCTGGATGCCTTTATTAAATTTCTAGAGTACTGAAATGGTTTCTTATTGTGTTTTTAAAATTAATTTTGTTCAACTTTATAGTTGCTTTTGGAGAAGAGGATTTGTTGACCTTGTCTTCCTTTAATCAGTTTTTGTCTCCACTACAGCTACAGGCTTAATAATCTTGGAATCTCTGTTTAAATCAATTTAGTGTTTGATGTGAGCCAGACACATTTCTGGATAACAGGACTGCAAAGATGAGAAAACATACAGTTTCTGACTCTAAAATGCTCATTCAGGGAAAGAGTAGAAAGTGAACTTAGACAAAGTAGGCAGGACTAACATTAATGAGCAGCTATTGTATGCCAGCCCCTGTGCTAGAATTCTTATGCACATTTCTTAATTTAATGATAGAATAAATTAATGCTTTCTTCATCTACATGTGATATATGCTCAAGTATTAGGACTAATTTAAAAATAAGTTTGTTGTTTCTTAAGATATAATAAATTATAAGGAAGGGGAGAATGACACAGAATCTGATTACCTACACACTATTAAAATTAGTTCAAAAGAATAAACTAAGAAAAAATATATGAACATGCTTAGAAATTCTTCAGAGTACAAAGAGGTATAAAAAGAAAGTAAAGGGTCCTTTCACTTGTCTTTCATCCCAAAGGCAATCACCTTGAACAATTTCTTGTAACTTTTTCTCAGAAATTTTTCTGTGCACAGATTAGAATGTATGTATGAATATATTCTTATTCATTTATACAAGTGGGTTATGCTATAATGCCTTCTGTTTTTCACTTTTTACTTTGTCTTAGAGATTTTCCTACTAGGAGTACATATAGAGAGACCTCCTTTTAACAGTTGTGCAGTATTCCATTGTAGAATTATATCCATTCAGTATCGTTAATTACAGTAGAACCTCCATAGTTGACCACCTCTCTACATTGACCACCTCATTAAGTTGACCTAATTTTCATAGACTGGACATGCACCACATGTATATATCAGTACAGTAGACCTAGTTCCTTGTGTTGACCACCTTTGTATGCTGACCAGTTTGTTACAACCCATTGGGCAGTCAACTTACAGGGGTTCTACTGAATTTAAGTTGTTTCCAGTTCATGTAATTTGAAAAACATTTGCGAGTATGTTTCTAGAGTGAATTATGACAAGTGAAATGGCTGGTTATATTCATATACTTCTTCTGGATAGGAATTGGCAACTTTTCTTTTAGAGAAATTGTATATTTTACTCTTCTACCCTGTGTGTTACCAGCCAACTTGTTTCTCCCACAACCCTCCAACCTTCAAAATTCTCAAATCTGATAGATAAAAAATTGTCTGATTGTTAACAGCCCACACATCCTAAAACATATCTAACCAAATGAATAGTGTTTTATGCTCATTAACATTAGCATTGCTCAAAGTCTTTATAAACTCCTTGGGAATGACTTTCAGAACAACTTACTAAGCTAACTACATCCAAATCCCTCCTTACTTTATAGTCACACTTCACATTCCACACTTGGAATCTCCGCAGTGATATTCCTTATCTTGAGTGGTGGCACAAAGGATCTGTTTGGGTTCCATGTTTTAATGACAGTCTTCAACAAGCCTCAATAATAATAATGAAAAATAAAGGCATCACATAAATTGTAATATAAGGATCTCTAAAATAATTGCTATTTGTATTAATTTGTATCATATAAAAATGAACATGAAATGAGTGACCTCAATCAAAGCTTCATGTCAAGTTTGCTACTTATTCTCCCTCTCTAACTCCTGACTATAACCCTTGCCATAGATATATTTTGAGCCAGGCATGTTGTTCACAAGGCTTTGGACAAAGGCATTGTAAAGTAATACCACTATTCTTTTTTTTGCAGTTTTTGGCTGGGGCTAGGTTTGAACCCACCACCTCCGGTACATGGGGCTGGCACCCTGCTCCTTTGAGCCACAGGCGCTGCCCTCACTATTCATTATTTTGTTCAATGTGCATGTGGAATGTGTTCACATCCATCATTCTCTCTGCCCTTCACCCCCAAGCCTTTTTTCAGCACCAGCTTAGCTCCTCACAGTCCTTCAGGGCACCTCACATCCCTCCCCTGGTATGAAGCTTCTGATAATTTGTGATGAATGCAGGTTCATCTCCTGCCTGTCATCTGTAGACAGTTTTCACACTGTTTTTAGCAGTGGAGTTTGCTTAATTAAAAAATCCTGGGCTGGGCCTGTGTCTCAAAAAGTAGGGCGCTGGCCCCATGTACTGGGGGTGGCAGGTTCAAGCCAGGCCCTGGCCAAAAACTGCAAAAAAAAAAAAAAAATCTTGTGCAATCTTAGTTTATGAAATAGCAAGCAAGAAGCTGCTCTACCCACTTGGCCTTGCCCACTTTATGGGAAACCCTCCACCTTGTGCAGTGTAGGTGTCCTCTGGGGTAGCCCATATTATTTGACCCAAAATTACATTCAACACATCACCCGGTTTTATTCTCCGGTCATCCCATGTGTTCATTATATGTGTTCTGGTTTGTCCAATAGAACTCTAGGATCCTTGGAGGCAGGAAGAATGTCATTCACTTCCTTTCTCTTGTGAGACCTACAGAGGGCAGAATCTGTGATACACTCCCAAAAAATGTTCATTATTTCTTCTGCTTCTCCTTCCCTCCTTGAGTTGATGTCAAGTGAGATGAACTGAAATCTTCCTGACTGGCACAGTAGGTCCATCAAAAAGGGTCCTTATTATGCACATTTATTAAGTTCCTCGTTCTGTATATTGCTTCATTTAGTCTCATATCCAAGTGGGGTAGATAGCAATTCTAGTTTTACTGATAAAAAAAAAAATAGAGGCATTGAGAATTTAAGTAACTTGCCTCACGTACCACAGCAAAAAACTTTTATTTCAGTTACATTTGATTCTAAAGCTCTGCCCTCTTCACTATGGCAAGTGATCTCTATTTTAACCATGTTTTATCTTTTCTTGGAAGGAGCCTTATACCCAGATGGAACATCCGGAAGGAATAAAGATGATGACATGGTTCCTCCTGGCAAAAACTACACCTACGTGTGGCCAGTGAGAGAAGAGTACGCACCTGCGGAAGCGGACGCCACCTGCCTGACCTGGGTGTACCACTCGCACATTGATGCCCCCAAGGACATCTGCTCTGGGCTGATCGGCCCCCTGCTGGTGTGCAAGGAAGGTAAGGGGGCCGCCTGCTCCCCGAGAGCCTGTTCCCAGGTAACTGGGGTGTTGTTTTGTTCGGGTCTGGTTTTGCCTCCCTCCACACAGATTGTGCCTCTTCTTTAAGGGAAATTGTTCTAACGTGGAAGGTCAATCTGACACCACAGCAGAGGCCAGTAATTCCAATTCTGTCTAAGAATCATCACAGCATTCTGAAACATATACAGATAGTTTGAAAGAACGGCATTCCATAACACCACACATATGAAAGTGAAAATTCCAGTCAAATTTCCACAGATGGCGTTTGCGTCATTATTTCACCCCAGTAATCAGTTTGCTATTTTATTTCCCACGTTTTACTTTTACTTTTATGGATTGATCATGTCTGTGCTTTGTTGATAAAGTCAACTTCCTTCGGGGATAGGTTTCTAAGCCCGCAGTTGTGAAATTTCTATTTTATGAATTTTCTATTCTACGGTTCCATCATTTCCATGAAAGCTTTTTGCTGCATTTATTTTGTGGGTGTCCTTGTATAGAACACAAGGGGAGGTCTTCACACCCACCCAACACTGTTAGCAGGAAGCAGAGCTCATGTTGATGTCGTTCACCATGAACTGCTTTTGAATGTTCTCTCTGCGCGGGTAGGTGTCCTAAACAGATATTCAGCCACCAGGACTGATGTGGATCGAGAGTTCATTATAATGTTTACTCTTGTGGATGAGAATCAAAGCTGGTACCTTGATGAAAATATCAATCATTTCTGCACTGACCCCAATTCCGTCAACAAAGAAGACGCTGTTTTCCAAAGGAGTAACAAAATGCATGGTCAGTATCTCCCACATTCTCGATCACATACCGGTGCCTTTTGCCCTACACGGTGCTACAAAGGATGCAAAATGCACAGAAATGCAGAACCTAGTTTGGCGGGATTTATAACTTAATGATGAGAGGGATTGGAAAGGGATTTAAGATGTGATATGTCAAATTCAAAACAATCTGAAAGGCAAGAAGGCAGTAGATACTTGATGAATTGGATGTGAAATACGAGCAAAGCCATGGTACAGCAGATGGAGGGATCAGTGTTACACCGTAATCAGCAGAGGCTCAGGGTCCCAGGGTGAGCCCAGGGGACGGGTGGATTTAGACAGACTCGAAGGAAAAAGGAGAATGAAATTATCATCCTATAAGAGTTCTGTGTTTTGCAACCTCCTTCTTTATCCAGTATCCATTTTCTGAGTGGTTGCTAAATATAACAAGAACTATGCTCTGCATGGGCCTTAAACACTCATGATTTCGTTATCTTTCCTAGGCGTTCTTTAAATCAACAGACCAGGTATTTGTCCAAAAGAGTGAAGTTTCCTCGTTTTCCTGTCAGTTGAGACAGAACACTTACCCATGCCTGTTTTGCAGCATTTTAGGATGTGAGGATTCAGTAGTCTTTCCACTCTTTTTCTAGGGAGTTCTAGAACATAAAGACAATTGTCAATGTAAACATCCCACTTCATTCATTGATGAATCTCTTCTTGTCTCTGGATCACCTCAAATGAGGCAGCCTCAGCATAGTCATAAAAATCATAAGGAAAGGGAAGGAGTTGAATATCATCTGACCTCCCCATTTTACCAATGAAGAAACTCAATGACTTGCCCATGGTCAAAGCCATGATTAGTGCCAGAGAGAACCTGAGAGAAGTCCCATAGCAAATAAACATGAATTTCGCTGTGTTCGATTCTAAAGTGCATTGAGGCATAATTGTCAGTAGATTATTTCCATCATGTTGCAGGCCTTCTCTTTTCTTTGTTGTGATGTTTCAACAACCTCGTGTATGGTGATGCTTGGAAAACATTTTATGAGGAAAGGAAGTGAGGAAGGGAAGAGAGAAGGAAGGGAGACAGAGAAAACAGTGACGGACTAAATTCAGGCCATTGTGGTGACCAGTTTTATTCTTGTGCCTTATAAAATGGGAGGAATGAGGCTCGGCGCCTGTGGCTCAACGGGCTAAGGTGACAGCCACGTACACCTGAGCTGGCGGGTTCGAATCCAGCCTGGGCCCGCCAAACAACAATGATGGCTGCAACCAAAAAATGGCCGGGCGTTGTGGCGGGCGCCTGTAGTCCCAGCTACTTGGGAGGCAGAGGCAGGAGACTCGCTTGAG
>CAUYRH010025190.1:0-10644 GCA_963574655.1 Perodicticus potto | reverse complement strand
TTCCACATTTAGTCCTAAGTGTAAAGTGAAGGAGACACCAAGGCACAGGTGTCTCCTCAGCAGTTGTCCAGCCTTTTTGGCTATTGGAGCCTCCGGTGGGGGTTGGAGGTCCCCCTCCTTGCCTGTCATCCAGCCCGCTGGTTCCTCAGCTGGCTGCCGCAGCACCTACACCGCCAAGGAAGAGGCGGCAGGTCCGCCGGCTAGGGCGCCAAATGTCCTGCATCAGTTCTCCCTCTCCGAGTAGAAACTCTAACTGCTGTTAGGGAAAAGGGGCGAAGACTCGATCTAACTGCTTCCTGCTGAATCAGGCGAAGATAGAAGGGAGCTGTTAGGGTTTCTCCGGAGGGAGAGTGATACAGGGGTTCATGGACTGGAACCATCTTTATTGTGTGTGGCTTGATGACATTTCTGGAAAACATAAATCTGATTAGTATAATCAGTAATAGGCAAAGGTAGAGCAGAGTCAGGTCAGAAGCACTTATTCAGTGATGCTAAAAGAAAACCATATTAGGATTTTTCTTGCTGTTCATATCTCTTTTCTTCCTGGGCACATTACATCTCCAAACCTTGCTTTCTAGTTAGTAGCATGCATCTTCCAGAGTTTCCACCAACATAACGTGCAGAATAGATAAACGTGTTTGCTACGTCCAGGTCTCACCTTTAAAAACTCCCTGTACGATGATTCATATTTACTCTTTCCATTATTATTATTATTTGTTGTTGTTATTATTTTGACCAGATACAAAGGATACAGTGAAGAAATTCAAGGCTTCAGGGAATGATGAAGCCACAAGAATCTAGATGGAAAGGTGCCTTAATCCTTGAATGACTTCATGGAGCAGAGCAACTCCCATTACCCCTAGCCATCCACAATGGACGATGATGTGAACAAGAAATGAAAACTGTGTTAAGCCACTAAGATAGGGGGATTGTTGGCTACAGAAGTTAGTTAACCCAAACCATTCATTTGAAGAGGCAATGAACAATGTCTACCACATTCCCTTATGCAAGCTTCTCTGCTAAGAATACTCTAAAGGAGTTTGAGAAAGAAAAATCACGGGGCTACCTCAGTCTTATAACCCTGGAGGAAGAGATGAGTTAGGAAACTGTCCATTCAGGGTTGACATTCATACTGAAGGCCAAAAGCATCCAATAAGAAATCATTGTGGACCCAGTACCCAGATATTGTTTTTGAATGCAATTTCCCATGAAAAGAACCAGGACTCTTTGGAAAAATGTCTGATTCTAGGGATGCAGCAGGGAAAGTACAAGATGAATCTATAACACTTTATTTTGGAGACATGCTTAAAAAGACATGGGGCTGGCTTGGCGCCTGCGGCTCAATGGGCTAAGGCTCCAGCCACATACACCTGAGCTGGTGGGTTCGAATCCAGCCCTGGCCCGCCAAACAACAATGGTGGCTGCAACCAAAAAATGGCCAGGCATTGTGGCGGGCGCCTGTAGTCCCAGCTACTTGGGAGGCTGAGGCATGAGAATCACTTAAGCCCAGGAGTTGGAGGTTGCTGTGAGCTGTGATGCCACAGCACTCTACCCAGGGTGACAGCTTGAGGCTCTGTCTCAAAAAAAAAAAAAAAGGAAAAAAAAAAACAAAACAACAACAACAACAACAAAAAAGGAGACATGACAACTAAATGTAATATGTGGCCCTAAACTGAAGCTTGTGCTGGAAAATTAAAGTAAAATGCTAAGGATGTTATTGGATCAATTGACAATAATTGGAATAGGAATGGTAGATTAAAGTATTACGTCAATGTTAAGTTTCCTGGATTTCATAATTGTATGTTTTGTGTTTAGGAAAGTGAATGTACTTATTCTTAGGATATTCAAGTATTAAGGGGCAAAGAGGCCTACAATTTACTTTCAAATGATCAAAAAAAAATGGATGTGTGTGCATAATAATATATCTTTGTTTATCTTCTTCTATCTAAGAGGAAAAAAGTTAAAAAGAGGGACAATTTATTTTGTTTGTTTGTTTTTTGTCGAGACAGAGTTCTACCCTATGCCCCGAGCAGAGTGCAATTGTGTCGTAGCTCACTGCAACCTCAGACTCAGGCTGTGGGCATCCTGCTGCCTCAGCCTCCGAAGCTGAAGCTGCTGGGATTACAGGCACTCACTGCGGTGTCCAGCTGGGTTTTTCCATTTTTTTCATGAGTTGGGGTCTCTCTGTCACTCAGGCAAGCCTCGAACTCCTGAGCTCAAGCAATCCTCCCGCCTCAGCCTCCCACAGTGCTGGGATGAGCCACCATGACCGGCAAGAGGGACAATGTTAATAAGTGCTTTTCTCCATGTTTGAAATATTTCCAAGTACAAGGCTTTCAGGGGGTCTGGATTAAAAAAAGTCCTTGAGGCTCTCCTGTTGGTTCAAGGGGTTTTTCCAGGTTCTTCCTCTTGTCCCTTACTTCAGATCTTCACTCTCTTCTGGCTTTCCCATATTGACTTCTATTTGAACTCTTTTTATTCTTAGCCCCTGGAGTCACTACTTGTTTGGATAGTTTGCCTAGCTTTTTGATTCAGGTTTTCCCAAGACATAGCCTTCTCCCATTTGGCCTTAAGCACCGCAGCTCCTGAGCAAGAGACTTCTTGCTTGAAACCTCTAATTCAGTCTCTAGGCCCCAGGGGATATCATACCCTAAAAGAGACTTCAATGCTTCCAACTGCTAACAGCCCTTCTCCCTTCAGCTGCCCTGACTTTGTCTGGGAGGAAACATTTCACATATCTGCCCCCTTCTCTCGATAGTCCCTGCTTGATCAAACCTTCACCATTAATTTTCTACGTAGCTTCCCTTTCCCACTCTAGTCAGCCATCATCCTCCTCATCATTAGTTCTCTCATAAGACCTGTCTGATTAAACCTCTAAAGCTCTTCACTGCCTTTCACAATCTGACTTAACCTACCTTACTAATTCCATATCCTGCCACTGCTCTGCTGAACTGTAAGCTCCTTCAGGGCATGGGCACGTCTTTTCTTCTTTGTATCCTTAATTTCTAACATAGTGTCTGGTACACAGAAGATGCTCTATAAATATCTGTTATATGGACAAATGACCTTCAGTTACACTAAACTTGGAAACTTCTTTGACTGTACCATGCTCAAATATTACCTTCTCTGATGGTATTCTCTCCCTTATTTAAGTCTTACTTATATATGCACACATTTTTTTCTTTTTTTGAGACAGAGCCTCAAGCTTTCACCCTGGGTAGAGTCCTGTGGCATCCCAGCTCACAGCAACCTCCAATTCCTGGGCTCAAGCGAGTCTTCTGCCTCTGCCTCCCAAGTAGCTAGGGCTACAGGCGCCCGCCACAATGCCCGGCCATTTTTTGGTTGCAGCCATCATTGTTTTTTTTTTTTTTTTTTTTTAATGCAGCCATCATTGTTGTTTGGCGGGCCCAGGCTGGATTCGAACCCACCAGCTCAGGTGTACGTGGCTGGTGCCTCACATTTTTTTCTTAACTAGACTGTAAAGTCACTGAAGGAAAATACAATGTTTTATTCATATTGTATCTGACCCAGTGTCTAGAAGAGTGTCTAGCACAGAACAGGCACATGAGCAGTTCACTGGATGAATGAATGGATCATTTTAGAGAGGAGAAAATACTAGACTTTAAGAAGTTCCTTGTAACCTGGGGCAAGGGCTAGGTAATCCTAGTTCTCTGGAAGGCCGAGGTAGGTGGATCCCTTGAGCTCAGGAGTTCCAGACAAACCTTAGCAAGAATAAGACCCATTTTCTACCAAAAATAGAAAAACTAGCTGGGTGTCACAGTGGGCCCTAGCTACTCAGGAGGCTGAGGCAGGAGGATCTCTTGAGCCAAGAGACTGAGGTTGCTGTGAACTATGACAACATGGCACTCTACTCAGGGTGACAGAGTGAGGCTTTTTCTCAAAAAAAAAAAAAAAAGAGAAGTTCCTTGTACAGTGAGACAGACTGAGGAAATGACTTAAGAACAATGACAATAAAGATCACAAAATACAAATAAATAAGTTACCAATAAGTAAATTATCTAAGTACTTAGATGATGATAAAGAAGTAGAGAGTCAATCAGCAAAGTCTCCCTAAACGTAAGGAAAAGGACATAAATTGGGGGAATAGGAGATTAGGAATGTGTCATAAGAGTTGGATTGAACTAAGGCTTGGTAAACAATTTATCTGTTTAAAGCTGACTTTTGTGTGCATGCGTGAGAGAGAGAGAGAGAGAGAGAGAGAGAGAGAGAGATAGATAGAGAGACTGACTCTCACTTTGTCATCCAGGCTAGAGTACAGTGGTATCATTATAGCTCACTGCAACCCCAAACTCCTGGGCTCAAGCAATCCTGCTTCATCCTCCGAAGCAGTGGGACTACAGGTGTGCACCACCATGCCCTGCTTATTTTTCTATTTTTTGTAGATACAGGGTGTGGAAGCCCTGCCTCAAGCAATCCTCCTGCCTCAGCCTCCCAGAGTGCTAGGATTACAAGCCTGAGCCATGGTGCTCTGCCAAAGCTGTCTTTTTGAGCAGAATCTGCTCTGCTCCAGCCTACAGGTTTCTGCCTTTCTTCTGGCTCACTCAAACAGGCATGTTTACCCACTGTCTATATTTTGATGTTTCCCAGGTCAGTCCAATGTGAGAAGGCTAAGTTCTTTAAATAGTAAGAAGGAAGTTTCTGTGGAAATATGCAAACAAAACTGCCCTGTGGGATTGAACACTTTTGCTAATGCGGGTCCTCTAGGGAAATAAACTTCCCTGTTCCCAATAAAATGGAACTGCTCCTAGTATGGTTAAGGCCGGGAGTAACACAAATGATTTCCCTTACAAGTTACTTAGCACATTTTACAAAAATTTTGTCCTTTTTTGTGTGTGATGGGGAATCCAAGGAAATCAAGGATGTTAATGAGTGAGACATGAGAAACAGAGCTTGATAGCAAAATCTTGTCTTAGCTACATCTGCCCCCCTCATGTTTCCTTGCCATCCAGAGATGTTTAGTGTGACTTCGGTGTATGGGATCTGGCCCTCTCCTCACAGAGAATATGCAAATACCCATTGTGCTGGACAGACACTTTCTAGGGCTGAGATCACTGCTGAGATCTAGCATTTGTGCGATGGGGGAAAAAACAGATTATACTGTATTTTCCCTAAAAATGCCCTCCACTTTAAGAATGTGAATATTTTACACAGCAGGAAGTGTAACTGAAGTCTTGTAGAATCTCTTGACCCAGGGAGAAGGCCATTGTTTTTCTATTAGGATAACCTAGTTTTCTTGCAGTGTCCATTTTCTCAGAATGTTGTACCCCACACATCCTGTTTTCTGAATACCCAGCCTTGCTATCTTCTGGTAGATGCAAGAAAATCAAGATGTTCGCATTCATTCACTGCACGTTTGAGGGGTTGGGTTCAGATGACCGCTCTTCTTTCTCACTTCCTAATGCGAACACAAGTTCCCAAAACAGCTATGGGAGAGCTTTCTAAGGACCTCCTGATGTACAGGGAGGCTTCCAGATCCCATACGCGGATGTCACCTGCTAGAGCATGTCTTGATGGCAAGGAAACACGAAAGCTTAGCTAACTAAGGTAATTCCTCACCAGCAAGGGGACTTCCCGGGGACGCACCGCATCCCCGCACACTTCCCAATTTCTGGGGTTGTCACACTAGACCGTGGTGATGTCACACTAGCTGGGATGACATTTTACAGCTAGATCCCCTACGGCCACCAGGCACCTTTAAATTGCCGCGGAGTCTACCGTGAGGAGGGGGCCAGAAAGCCGGGCCCCGCATTCCAACCGCGCTGGCTCCTCACGGAGGCCCGCGCCCTCCCGCCGCCACCCGTTCAGTGCGGCGGTTCCAGTGGGAGGGGCGCGCAGCACTTCCGCCTCAGTAGGTGTCATGGCGCCGGGCGGGTGAACAGTTCCGGCGAGGCGGGGCCGGCCGGATGAAGGCGGCCGCTCAGCGCTCAGCTCATCAGGTCTGGCGACGACGGCGGCTGCGGAGTAAGGGGCCCGGCGCTAGCCCCGGACGGCAGCGGGAGGCCGAGGCGGGAGAGCGCGGGGCCGAGGCGGCGGCGGCGGCGGGAAGGGGCCGGGCGGCGGAGCGGGCGGGAGGCTGAGGAGGCGCCCCCCGCGGGACGGGCGCGGGGACGGCTCCGGGGGGCGGGGGCCGGGGCCCGGGCCGGCTGGCGCGGGGGGTATGATGACCCGGCGGCGGGGCCCCGGATCTCGTCTCCTCCGCCGCCTCCTCACGGCAGCCCCCGCTCGCGGCTGAGAACCATACACACCGGCGGTGAGTGCGGACCGACCTCCGGGCGGCTCCCCGCGGCGGGGCCGGGCGGGCCGCGGGCTCTGCTGGGGCGCCCGGCCTGCGGGGGGCGCCTTTCCGAGCCGGCCCCCGCCCGGAACGGGTCCCGGCCGCAGGAGGGACTTAGGTTCCCGGGCAGGCGGGCAGGCGGGCAGGCTCTGGGCTTGTATGAGGGGGACTCCCCAGTCCCAGTCCCTGCCTCTTCTCGCCTGGGTCTGGTGTCGTGCTAAGGTGACAGGGGCAGCCTTCCGTCTCTTTACCCGGCCGGTATTTTCCCGGCAGCCGCGGCAGGTGCGTTGTGCTTCACAGCCCAGCTTATCACCGTGGTTTTGGGTTATTTGTGCGGTGTGGACAGAGGACGACGGTGGTGGGGTGGGTGTGGAAGCTTTTCTTTCCCCTCCGCCGGTGTTCTGTAATCGTTAGGTTTGTAATGATGGTGTAGCCTACGTGGGACCTGCCCTCCTAATGTGTATCTGTGCAAGGCAGTTGAGAGGTCTGGCTCCAAGGGAAACTTTCGCTGCCAGTCGCCACTTTTCAAAGCTTTCATTAAGAAGAAAGAAAGAAAGAAAAGAGGGGGAAACAACCAGAACTCGTAGGTGAGGTCTACACTGGTCACAGGGCTGTGCGGAAGAGTCGTTTTTGTGCCTAGCAACCGAGACCTGGGGCTCATTCTCCAGAAGCGTTGGTCTAACTTCCAGTTTGTTGTGGTGACGAACTGTGAGCAGTGGCCTGTGTTTATGCTGGGCGTGCTTTCTTTCCTGTTTGAGGAGGGGGGATGGGAATAGGAGGGAAGAAGGCAGGGAATAGGGAGAAGCTCCAGTTATGTCTTTTCTCCGTTTAACCGTTGATTGTGGTAGATTCTTTTTGAGGCAGCCCTACATGCTTTTCCTTGTCCATTAGTGACACTTTGGGAATTCTCAGTAATCGCATTAAAATAATAGTTTTAGCTATATAGACTCTTCTGCCCCAATCTCTTTTCCATCTTATTTGTTTCTTAGTAACTGATGAAAAACAGCATTGTGGCTTCCTGCTCTTGATGAAGTGGAGTTAAATTAAGTGGCTGATGCCTTCAGCAGAACCTACAATTTCGCTCTTGTTTGTGTAAAGCTATTTTTGATTTCTGGTCTGTAAAGTGTTTTATTTTCTTCTTCCTTTTTTTTTTGAAAATTATAGAGAATGCAAACCATTACCAGCTTTTTTTCATGTAAAAAGTCTGAAACATTCTGTAAAACATTTTAAAGTCTAATATTTTACCCAATTGTTGTAAGTCAGCAGGTGATTTTGTATCTTTACATACACTTATGTCAAGGTTCTGTGTTATAATTCTGGTATGATGTAGAATGTAATTGACTTTAAGATACTGTTCCTGACTTGAAGGGTATTTTATTTTAGTAAAGTATTTGTGGTCAGAACTAGAGACAGCCTTGTCAGTAAAGCATCTGAGAGTAAAATGGTTAATGAGATCTTATAAACACACTGACTACATCTGGCCAGTAGGACTTTTGCTGGTGATATCTTCATGAGTACCTTATCCTTATCCCTGGACAGTGTAGTTTTGTGGATTTTGGAACAAGTTGATTGGTAGTAACTTGAGACCTACTAGAACTCCCTTCTATTTTTTTTTCTTTTTTTTTTCTTTTCTAGAACTCCCTTCTAAAAGAAAAACAAATTTGTCTCAAAATTCACAACTCTTTGGAGAATAAAGTTCATTGTTTCTGTGCTTTTGTTTTAGAAGTACAGCTCTATCAGTGGTTTGTTGGTGGAAGTCAATGACCCAAACCTGCCCTGTAAACTTTTTACACTTGGAACTTAAGTAGCTTGTCTTATATTGTAACTGTTCCTTTAGTAATTGGAAGTAATTTTGCAAACATGAGCTGCTTGATCGCCCATCTGTCCTTTTATTTATAAGAGCATTCTATATTTTTTAGGTCTTTACTTACTATCACATCTTTACCAGTTTATTCCCCTTATATTTCCAAGTATCACTTTATTCACTGATTTGTTTTTTGGTTCCTTGTTGTTGTTTTGTTTCTGATCTTCCTTGTAATTGTAGAAACCTTCATCCTGAATGCCTAATGTATTTCTGTGTAGCACCTAATTTGGCACTTAAAAAATTTACAACTTATTTTTACATTTTCTCTTAATTTTTTGTAAGTCATATCATTTCAGAAACATTCTAAGCTCTTTCATGGTAGGAAATTTTAGTTGTATTTCTTTTGGATTGTTTAATGGCACCTGGTAGAGTGCTTTCTCAAAGTCCTTAATGAAAAAGAATCAGAAGACCTGAATTCTTTACCGGCATTAGTACTCATTAGCTCTATGTAAAACTTGTTTGCCCTTTTTGGATCTCCTTTTTTTCATCTTGTAATTAGGGAGCTTTAGAAATAATTTTTTGACATCTTTTTTAGCTGTAATGAGTTCCTGTTCTTTTTTGACAGTGTCTTCTGCTCCAATCAAATATACCTCCTTTCTTTATACAGTTTTTTGTTTTTCCACCTTCCTTGACATACTGGCAAAAGTCAGCTCATTTTCCTGAAAGAGCTTCTCATCATCTTCTGTCTGCCACACTGTTGTTACCTGTTTTCCTTCAGCCTTTGCTGGTTGATCTAAAGAGGGTCCTCTCTTAGTGTTGTTTATGTTTCATATTTATCTCTGCTTTGTTAATTTGACTTTTTCCTTATGTTGGAAACTCCTCAATGTATATTATTTTTGATTTGTTTTGTTTTGTTTTTAATTTATAATGTACCCTTGCCTTTAAAAGGCATAGTTTTCTTTATTGTAAGCTTTATAGACTCTTTAGACTGTCCTCTGCCCATACTAAAATAGTCCCTTTTTACTAAACACAAAGCACTTACATTTTTTTTGTTCTATTGCTGTAGGTGTCATTCCAAATATACCTAAGCGTACTATTACTGACTTTGATACAGTATGGCCTATGCCATACTGAAGAAGAGAGCTTTAAGCAGAGACTAGAAGGATAAGTAGAAGTTAGGGAAAGAGGGGCTAAGAGGGGAAAACTTAAGTTCAGATAGGGATCATTAGGAGTGAAGGAACTAAGGTGGGGAAGAGCAAGGCCTACGCTAGGAATTCAGAAGAAAGCACGTGTGGGGAAAGAATGGATGAAACAAGGCTTTAACCCAGATCTTGCAAGTCTTGATACTCCAAATTAGAGATTTTAGTCTTTTTCTTAAGATTTTAAGTGGTGGACAGATATGTGTTTTTGTTTTTTGTTTTTCTCCACATGTGCATTTTTAAAAGCTTCATTTACAAGGTGAATGAATAGGTAGAGAGAAGCTTAGAAAGGGAGCTTGCGAGTACAGTTTGGGGGAGACCAGTTAGACTGTTTGAGTAAGTACAGAATTGTACAGTAAGAGTAGAGAAAACTGGCTGGGCGCCTGTGGCTCAACTGGCTAAGGCGCCAGCCACGTACACCTGAGCTGGCAGGTTCGAATCCAGCCCGGGCCCGCCAAACAACAATGACGGCAACCAAAAAATGGCCAGGCATTGTGGTGGGCGCCTGTAGACCCAGCTACTTGGGAGGCAGAGGCAGGAGACAAGCTTGAGCCCAGGAATTGGAGGTTGCTGTGAGCTGTGATGCCATGGCACTCTATCCAGGGTGACAGCTTGAGGCTCTGTCTCAAAAAAAAAAAAAAAAGAGTACAGAAAACTTAGTGGAGTAGAGAGAGATTTAGGTGTTCTGGTGAAAGAATTTTCTTTCCAAACTTGTATTGCTTTATTTTATTTATTTATTTTTTGTAGAGACAGTGTCTTACTTTATTGCCCTTGGAAGAGTGCGGTGGCGTCACAGCTCACAGCAACCTCCAATTCCTGGGCTCAGGCGATTCTCTTGCCTCAGCCTCCGGAGCAGCTGGGACTATAGGCACCAGCCACAACGCCTGGCTATTTTTTTGTTCTAGTTCAGCCAGGGCCGGGTTTGAACCTGCCACTCTCAGCATATGGGGCCGGCACCCTACCCTCTGACCATAGGCGCCGCCCTGCTTTATTTTTTTTAATGACAAGAATAGTCTATAT
Organism: Perodicticus potto; assembly: GCA_963574655.1. NCBI lineage: Eukaryota > Metazoa > Chordata > Mammalia > Primates > Lorisidae > Perodicticus > Perodicticus potto. The sequence continues at coordinate 326 of CAUYRH010025190.1, read as the reverse complement.
GTCAGTATGTATGCTGGAGAATATGTACATCTGTCTATCAGCTGAGCATAAGTGCTAGAGGAAGAAATCAGTATGTAGGACTGTTTTTAGCTTATTTAGATCACCAATTGTTAAACTGTGTCGAAGAAGCACAAATGACATTGAGCAAAAGCAACAAGAATTATTATTATTATTATTATTATTATTTTTTTTTTTTTAGCAACTAAAGAGAATATTTCTGTTCTGGGAAAATAATTGTTGGTAGTATGGAGGGTATTAGAGGGAAGAAATCCTAGAGAAAGCAAGATCTATAAGTAGAATATTGTAGTTGAGACAGGAGATGAGAA
>CAUYRH010025189.1:0-27376 GCA_963574655.1 Perodicticus potto | reverse complement strand
TCCGCCTCCCAAGTAGCTGGGACTACAGGCGCCCGCCACAACGCCCGGCCATTTTTTTGGTTGCAGCCATCATTGTTGTTTGGCGGGCCCGGGCTGGATTCGAACCCGCCAGCTCAGGTGTACGTGGCTGGCGCCTTAGCCCGTTGAGCCACAGGCAGTGAGCCCAGGATTTATTTTTTTGATGGGGGACTTTTTAGTACAGATACAATCTCATTACTCATAATTACTCTTTTTAGGCTTTCTATTTCTTCTTAGTTCAATCTTGGTAGGATGTATGTGTCTAGGAATTTATCAGTTTCTTCTAGGTTCTCTAACTTGTTGACATGTAGCAATTTGTGATAGTCTCTAAAGATCCTTTGTATTTTTGCGGCATCAGTTGTAATATCTCCTTTTTCATTTCTAATTTTATTTGCGTGGGTTTTCTTTCTCTCTTTTTTTTTTCTTGGTTAGTCTAGCTAATGGTTTGTCAGTTTTGTTTATCTTTTCAATAAACCTACTTTTCATTTTGTAGATTTTTTTTCTTTTACTTTTTTCTTATATATGTGTGTGTGTGTGTGTGTGTGTATTTAGTCTTGGTTTTATTTCTCCTCTGACCTTTATTATTTCTTCTACTAATTTTGAGTTTGGCTTGTTCTTGCTTTTCTATTTCCTTAAGATGCATCACTGTATTGTTTCTTGAAATCTATATATATATATATTTTTTGAGACAGAGTCTCTGTCACCCACATTAGAATGCCGTGGTGTCATAGCTCACAGCAACCTCAGACTCCTGGGGCTCAAGTGATTCTCTTGCCTCAGCCTCCCAAGTAGCTGGGATTACAGGTGGCTGCCACAATGCCCAGCTATTTTTAGAGGTGGGGTCTCGCTCTAGCTCAGGCAGGTCTTGAACTTGTGAGCTCAGGCAATTCACCCACCTCAGCCTCCTAGAATGCTAGGATTACAGGCATGAGTCACCGTGCCTGGCAAATCTTTCTACTTTTTTGATGTAGGCATTTATTGTTATAAACGTCCCATTAATACTGCTCTTGCTGTATCCCATAGATTTAGGTATGCTGTGTTCCTATTTTCATGTTTCAAGACATTTTTTAAATTTTCTTCTGATTGACCCATTAGTCAATTAGGAGTGTGTTTAGTTTCCATGTTCCAGAGGAATAATTTTGAAAGTTCCTCTTATTTCTAGTTTCATTTTGTTATGGTCAGAAAAGATACTTGGTATATAATATCAATTATTTTAAATTTGTTGAGACTTGTTTTGTGGCCTAATATATGGTCTGTCCTGGAGAATGTTCTGTGTACTGATGAAACAAATGTATGGTCTGCAACCGTTGGAGGAAATGTTCTATAAATGTCTATTCAGTTCATTTGGTCTAAAGAGCAGTTAAATACAATGTTTCTTTGTTGATTGTCTGTCTGGATGATCTGTCCAATGCTGAGAGTGGTGATGTCTCCAACTATTATTATATTGGACTCTTCTCCCTCTTTAAATCCAATAATATTTGCTTTATATATCTGGGTATTCTGGTATTAGAGTCCCATATATTTACAACAGTTATATCCTTTTGCTGAATTGACCCCTTTATCATGATATATTGACCTTGTTTGTATCTTTTTATAGCTTTTTTTTTTTTTCTGGAAACAGAGTCTCACTTTATTGCCCTTGGTAGAGTGCCATGGCATCACACAGCTCACAGCAACCTCCAATTCCTGGGCTTAGGCAGTTCTTTGCCTGAGCCTCCTGAGTAGCTGGGACTACAGGTGCCTGCCACAACGCCCAGCTATTTTTCTGTTTTGCAGTTTGACTGAGGCAGGTTTGAACCCTCCACCTTCGGTATATGGAGTTGGCCCTCTACTTGATGAGCCACCGCCCTTTTTTATAGCTTTTGACTTAAAGTTTATTGTATCTCATATATGTATAGCTATTCCTGATTACTTCTGGTTTTCATGTGCATGAAATATCTTTTTTTTACCCCTTCACTTTTAATCTACCTGTGTCTTTACATAAGAGGTGAATTTCATATGTTTTCATGTTGGCAGCATGTAGTTTGGTCATGTGTTTTATTCATTCTGCCAGTCTATAGCTTTTAAGTATAGAATTTAATCCATTTACATTTAAGATTATTATTGATAGGAAAGGACCTATTCCTGTCATTTTGTTAATTGTTTTCTGATTGTTTTATGTATTTTTTGTTCCTTTCTTCCTCACTTACTTTTTTTTTTTCATTGTAGTTTGGTGGTTTTCTGTAATGATAAAGTTTGATTCTTTTCTCTTTCTCTCTTGTGTACCTGCTCAACCTGAGAGTTTTATACTTTTGTGCATTTTCTTTATAGTAATTATTATCATTACCAGATTTAGGAGTCTCTTAAACATTTCTTTTTAGAGACAGAGTCCCACTTTGTCACCCTCGGTAGAGTGCCATGGCTTCGCGGCTCACAGCAACCTCCAACTCCTGGGCTTGGGCCATTCTCTTGTCTCAGCCTCCTGAGTAACTGGGACTACAGGCACCCGCCACAATGCCTGGCTATTTTTTTGTTGCAGTTCAGCCAGGGCTGGGTTTGAACCTGCCACCCTTAGTATATGGGGCTGGTGCCCTACTCACTGAGCCACAGGCACTGCCCTCTCTTAAACATTTCTTATAAAACCAGTCTAGTGGTGATGAATTCCCTTAATTTTTGTTTGTCTGGGAAAGACATTTTTTCCTCATTTCTGAAGGATAGCTTTTCTGGGTATAGTATTCTTAGCTGACTTTTGTTGTTGTTGTTGTTGTTTTTGGCCAGGGCTAGGTTTGAACCCACTACCTCCAGTTTATGGGGCCAGTGCCCTACTCCTTTGAGCCACAAGTGCCTCCCCTTAGATGACTTTTTTTTTTCTTTCAGCCTTTTGAATATATCATCTCATTCTTTCCTGGCCTGTAAGATTTCTGCAGAGAAATCTTCTCTTAGTCTAATCAGGATTCCTTTACATGTGACTTGAAACTTTTCTCTTGCTGTTTTTAGAATTATCTCTTTGTCTTTAACTTTTGGCAATTTGATTATAAAAGGTCTTGGGAAAGAACTTTTTGGATTGAATCTATTTGAAAATCTTTGAACTTCCTAGATCTGGATGTTCATATCTCTCCCAGACTTGGAGAGTTTTCTGCTATTATTTCATTAAATAGGTTTTTCTACATCTTTTTCCTTCTCTTCGCCTTCTGAAATTGCCATAATACAAATATTTCTGTGCTTAATTGTGTCCCATAAGTTTTTCATCTTTTTTTACACTTTTGCATTCTTAATTCTTTTTTCCCTCCTCTGACTGGATACTTTCAAACAGCCTAACTTCAAGTTGAGAGATTCTTTCTTCAGTTTGATCAAGTCTGCTGTTGAAGCTCTCTATTGCATTTTTTTATTTCATTTATTGAATTATTTAATTGCAGGATATTTATTTGGTTCTTTTTTATGATTTCTATCTTTATTGAATTTTATGTTCATATCATGCATTGTTTTTCTGGTTTTGTTGAATTATCTGTCTTTTTTGTATCTTGTTGAGTTTCATCAAGATCATTATTTCCAATTCCTTTTCTGTCAATTCATTGATTTCCTTTTCACTGGAATCTGTTACTAGAGAGTAATGCTCTTTTGGTGGTGTCATATCTCTTTGCTTTTTGTGTCCCTGCATGGATGTCTGTGCATCTGGTGGAATGATCACCACTTTCAAACTTTCTAAAGTGGTTTTCATAGAGAAAGTCTTTCACTTACAGTTGGGTCTTAGGGTGTTGGCTGGGAAGGGTGCATTGACTATTTCCACATAGGAGCTATGGTATAATCTCTGTGCAGCTTCTTCAGCTTTGCTCTGTAGCTATGGACATCTCAGCTGCCTAGGCTGTAGAATTTTGTGGTGGCAGTGGCAGCAGTGTAGGATGTTAGTGTCTTTAGGGTCAAGTGCTTTTGGGACCCTCCTATGCTCATTTTCCCCATAATGGGGAGACCTAGCCAAGGGGATCTCTCTTGACATCAGGTCTGATGCCACCTATAAGCATCTGCAGCAGTGCTGGGTTCTAGCTGCACATACTTGGAGTGGCCTTGAGGCTGGTGTCCTAGGCTGAGAGTCTGTGAACCTATTGTGACATGTGGGTTTTGGGGTGCAGGTTTATTCTGCATGACAGCATTGACTATGGGTTGCCCACACAGCCAATACTGGTGGCTCTAAAGCAACTCTTAGCAGTTTGGGCCCAAGAGGCTGGGTTATAGCTGTGATTATACCCCTAGGGGACAGGACATTCCTGGGAAGACTCCTGGGAAGAAGGCATGCTCTAGAGGTTTGGGCCTAGAGAGCAGGGTATGGCTGCAGTTTGGGAACCAGTAGAGCCCAGTGGCAAATTAGGTCCCAGGGAATAAAGCACCACATAATATTAGAGTAACTCTAGATACTGAGATGATGAGGCTCAGCAATATCCCAGACTCTGACCTGAGAATGATGGATCACAGCTATAATTTGGACCTGAGGAGGGGGGGTCAGGGAATGGTACAGCAATGACTCCACTCTCCAAGGAGAGGGGTGTCACAGAAGCTCAGACTCTAGGGGGCTAGTTCAGCTTCAGGGAAGGAGTACACTAGAGTTTTTTTTGCTTGTATGGCGGGGTCTCAGTTTAGCTGCTGCTCTGTTTCACCTGGCGTACTACATAAGCTCAGCCCCAGGATGCATAGCTGCTCATCTCAGCCTAGACACCCATTCCCCAAGGGGTGGTGTGCTGCTTCAGCTCATGTCTGGAGAGCATGACTGCTCAGGGAGACCCAGACACCATTTCCAGGGTACTGCTTCAACTTAGGCACCAGAGAGGTATGATTGTCTGAGCAGCCAAGATACCATTTTCCTAGGAGGCCAGGGAGTATTTTACCTCTGATCTGAAGGGCCAGAGTGGGGTAGGAGGAGCAGCTCCACCTCTTCTTGATCCCATGGGGAAGGGTGTAATAGCTACCTACAGCTCATCTTGGGAAATTTGGGTCATCACCCTGGGATGATTCAGTGGTGACTTAGCCTAGGGATGAAGGGAAGCAAAACATACTCTAGCTGTAGTTCCAATTTCGAGATGGTGTAGCATAGTAGCCATGTGGGCCACAGGGTGCAGTGCCCAGTGTTGGTTCTTTCTCTTGTGGGAGCATAGCTATGTAGACTCTAGGCAGCTCCCTCTGCTGGCTTTAGTGCCTGTGAGGACCACAGAGGACCTCAGAGGTGAGGTCTTTAGGTGATTGAAGTGTTGATGCGAGTTGCTGGAATTTTCTTGCTTGCATTCTGTGGTAAGGGGAAGTTCCTTCTATTCTTAGCTGACCCCAGGTCGGGGATGGGATGATGGCAGTCTGGCATATCCTTCCTGCCTTTATTTGACTGTTTCGAGTTTCTATACTCACCGAAGTTTGTGTTACTCTTATAATGCACTTGTTCTCTTCCTCAATTTTTCTCATTAAAATGTTGTTCTGGCTTTTTTTGTGAGGGAGATGCGCACTAGGGGCTTCTAGTTGGCCATCTTAAAGCCATCACCATTTATTTTGAAACAATTATAGAGTCACAGAAATTTGTAAAGAAATGTCCCATGTACCCTTCACCCAGCCTCCCCCAATGGAAATGTCTTGTGAAGACATGGCACATCAAAACCAGGGGACTGACATTGGTCAAACCACAAAGCTTATTCAGTTTCCATCAATTTTACATGCACTCGTGTGTGGGGGTATGTGTGTGTATGTGTATGTATAGCTGTATGCAATTTCATCACATGTAACTATGTATAAATGCTGCCACAGTCAAGATACAGAACTGTTTGGTAGCCACAGGGCTCCCACATGCTGCCACTTTATAGGCACACCCTCCTCATCCTTATTCCCTGGAAACCACTAATCTGTTCTCCTTAGCTATAATTATGTTGTTTCATGAATGTTATATAAATGGAATTATGCGATATGTATATTTTTGAGATTGGCTTTTTCACTCAGCATAATTTCCTTGAGGTCCATTTGAGTTGTGTGTATCATAGTTCATTCCTTTTTATTGCTAAGTAGTATGCCAGGGTACATGGATATACCAGTTTGTTTAACTATCCACCCATTGAAGGACATTTGGGTAGTTTCCTTTTTTTGTCTATTACAAATAAAACTGCTATGAATATTCATATACATGTATATATATACAGTGAACATAAAATTTCATTTTTTTAGGTTGAATACCCAAGAGTACAATTCCTGGCTCATATGCTTAAGTGTATGTTTAACTTTATAAAAAAAACTGTCAAACTTTTCCAGAGTGGCTGTATCACTTTACATTCTTACCAGCAATTTATGAGCTCTAACTTCTCTACATTCTTGTCTGTATTTAGTTCTGTAATAGGCAGAAAAAATGGCCCCCAAAGAAGCCCACATCCTAATCCTCACAACCTATGGAATATGTTATGTAAGGGGGAATTATGATTATGGGTGGAATTAAGGTTGCTAATTAGTTGACCTTAAGAAAAAATTATTCTGGATTATATGGATGGACCCAGTAAGAGTCCTTTAAATGCGGAAGAGGGAGACAAAAGACTGTCAGAATGATGTGATGTGAGAGAGATTGGAGATGGGTGGTGGCCAAGACCCTGGCAAAACTCATTTAGGACTTCTGACCTTGAGGACTGTAAGATAATAAATGTAATAAATGTGTGCTATTTTAAGTCACTGAATTTGTGGTAATAGGAGTAGTAATAGGAAACTATTGTAGGTACCCTCAATAGGTGTATTTTTTTGTTTTAACTGTTCTAAGTGTATAGTGGTATCTTAGGATTTAATTTGCATTTTCTCCATGGTTAATGATGTTGAGCAGATTTTCATGTGCTTTTTGCCATGATATGTCTGCATGTATGTATGTGTGTATATATGTGTATATATATAAATATTTGATGTGTATATACATACATACAGCAAGTATGTATATTGATATACACCAAAGATATATATATACACACACATAAAATATTTTATATTTTATATTAGTTCTGTAATAGGCAGGAAAAAATGGCCCCCACAGAAGCCCAATCCTAATCCTCACAACCTATAGAATGTATTACATCAGGGGAAATTATAGTGACAGATTGAATTAATGTATATAATAGGCATATATATATATAATATTTGGTGTATACATATAAAATATTTGTCAAGTCTTTAGCCTATTTTCTAACTGGATTGATTTTTTTAAATGTCAAGTTTTGGACTTTTTTTTTTTTTTTTGAGATGGAATCTCAAGCTGTTGCCCTGGGCAGTGTGCCATGGTGTCATAGCTCATAGCAACCTCCAACTCAGGCTCAAGTGATCCTCTTGCCTCAGTTTTTCTATTTTTAGTAGAGACGGGGTCTCGCTTTTGTTCAGGCTGGTCTTGAACCTGTGAGCTCAAGCAATCCACCCACCTCAGCCTCCCAGAGTGCTAGGATTACAGGTGTGAGCCATCGTGCCTGGACAAGTTTTGAACATTTTAAATATATAGTGTAAATAAAAGTCCTCTGCTGGATATGTGATTTGCAAATATTTTCTCCTGGTATATAATTAGTCTTTTTGTCCTTTTGACATAGACTTTTCTAAAGCAATAGTTTTTAATGTTGATGAGGTCCAGTATATCACAATTTCCTTTTATTTCCTTAGGTTTTTGGTGTCATATCTAAAAGGATCTTACCTAGTCCTAGATCTCAAAGATTTTTTTCTTATGTTTTTTTCCTAGAGGTGTTAATGTTTATGTTCTACATTTAAGTCTATGATTCATTTTTGAGTGTCTAATTGCCCAAGCACCATTGTTGAAAAGGCTATCTTTCCCCCACTGAACTGCTTTTTCTCCTTCATCAAAAATTAGTTAAGCATGTTTCCATGGATCTATTTTTGGCATCTTTATTCTATTCCTTTGATCCATGTGTTTACTCCTCTGCTTTGCTATTGTCGCTATATGGTAAGCCTTGACATAGTGAACTTTCTTCTTTTTTTCATACTTGTTTTGGCTAATCTTGGGTCTTTGTCCTTTTATATAAATTTTAGAATAAGTTTGTCTACATGTACCAAAAAAACTTGCCAAGGTTTTGCTAAGAATTGCATTAAACCTATAGATCAATTTAGGAAGAGTTTTCAACTTTACTATGTTGAGTCTTATGTCAATTCACAAACATATCATATATCTCCAATTATTTGGATCTTCTTGGATTTGTTTTATCAGCACTTTGTAATTTTTGGTATATAGATTCTGTACATGTTTAATTTGGCTTATTCCTAAGTATTTCATGTTCTTTGTATCAATTATAATTGTATTTAATAAATTTTGGTTTCCTCTTGTTCATTGTCATAGTGTCAGGATACAGAAATGAAATAGACTTCTGCGTGTTGTTCTTGTATCCTATGACCTCACTAGTTCCTAGTAAGTTAGTTCTAGGAATCTTTTTTTTTTTTTTAGATTCCTTGGGATTTTATTTTCTATATAATGGATCATGTCTCTACAAATTAGAGACAGTTTTATTTCTCCCTTTCCAATCTTGATACCATTTATGTATTTTTATTTTCTTATTGTAATGGCTAGAACTTCCCAGTACTATATTGAAAGGGTTGATGACAACAGATTTTCTTTACTTGTTCCAGAACTCAGAGGGAAAGCACCCAATTTGTCACTATTAGGTATGATGTTAACTATAGGGTTTGGTAGATGCTATTTATGAGGCTTGGAAATTCATCTCTATTCCTGGTGTGCTGAGTGTTGAATTTTGTCAACTTTTTTTTTTTCTGGATTAATTTATATAACCGTATGTTTTTCTTCAGCCTGTTGATATGGTGGGTAATAATAATTGCTTTTTAAATATTGAACTAGGGCGGCGCCTGTGACACAGCGAGTAGGGTGCTGGCCCCATATACTGAAGGTGGCAGGTTCAAACCCGGCCTCGGCCAAACTGCAAAAAAAAAAAAAATTGCCAGGCGTTGTGGCTGGCGCCTGTATTCCCAGCTACTCAGGAGGCTGAGGCAAGAGACTCGCCTAAACCCAGGAGCTGGAGGTTGCTGTGAGCTGTGTGACGCCACGGCACTCTACCGAGGGCAATAAAGTGAGACTCTGTCCCTACAAAAATAAAAATAGAAATAAAAATAAAAATAAAAAAATAAATATTAAACCAGCCTTGTATACCTGGAAGAAATCTCACTTGGTCTATACATTGTTCAATTTGATTTATTGAGAATTTTTTATGTAAAAGTTCATGAAAGATTGTTGTGTAGTTTTTTTTTTTTTTATGCTGTCTGTTTTTGATTTGGTATCAAGGTAATCTTAGCCTCATAAAAGGAGTTTGTTGGGGAGAATGGTGTTAAATCTTAATCCACTTGAGCCTGGAGATTTGTTTTACAGGAACTTCAAAATTATAAATTCAATTTCTTTAGTTATTATAAGATTCTTTAGGTTGTCCATTTCATCTTGTTTGGGTTTTGGTAGTTTGTAACTTTTGAGAAATTGGTCCACTTTTTCTAAGCATTGAATTTATGAATGTAAAAGTATTCATAATATTCTCTCATCATCCTTTTTTTTCTTTTTTTCTTTCTTTCTTTTTTTTTTTTTTTTTGTAGAGACAGAGTCTCAGTTTATCGCCCTTGGTAGAGCACCGTGGCATCACACAGCTCACAGCAACCTCCAACTCCTGGGCTTAGGCGATTCTCTTGCCTCAGCCTCCCGAGTAGCTGGGACTATAGGTGCCCACCACAACGCCCAGCTATTTTTCTGTTTTTGCAGTTCAGCCAAGGCCAGGTTTGAACCCGCCACCTCTTGTATATGAGGTTGACACCCTACTAGATGAGCCACAGGTGCCGCCCTCTTTTTTTTTTTTTTTGAAACACTGTTGGCCTGGGTAGAGTGCTGTGGAGTCGTAGCTCACAGCAAACTCATAAACTCCTGGGTTCAAGTGATCCTCTTGCCTCAGCCTCCTGAGTAGCTGGAACTACAGGCACACACGACTACTGTCCAGCTAGTTTTTCTATTTTTGGTAGAGATGGGGTCTCACTCTTATTGAACTCCTGAGCTCAAGGGTTCCACCCGCATCAGGCTCCCAGAATGCTAGGATTACAGGAGTGAGCCACCACATTGGGCCTCTTATTATCCTTTTAATGGCTGATGGATCTGCTCTGATGTGCCTTGTTTCACTCCTGACAAAGATATTTGTTTCTTCTCTGTGTTATTATTATTTTTTTTTAATTTCAGATTAACGTCAGGGTACAAACAATATTGGGATTTGTTAGAGTCCCTCTTGTAGTTGTGTCCCACACCCAAAAGGGGTGCCATACCCCTACATTGTGCCCATTAAGTGGAAGCACCCCAAGACCCCTGCTCCCCGTTCCCTTTCTCCTCCTACCCACAGCTTAAATGGAAATGAGTTTTTCTTCTATGTGGGTGTGGATTAGATTGTCTGCTGGCTTCATATTGGTATTGAGTACATTGGAACTTTGTTTTTCCATTCTTGTGATACTTTACTAAGAAGACATCTTAACACTGTTTTAGTTGCATTCAACACATTTTGATTGTTTTTTCCTTTGGGACTTTTCTCTTTGACCTGTAGATTATTCAAAAGTGTGATTTTGAATTTCCAAGCACAATGTTTGTAGATTTTTCCTGTCTTTCTCTTAATGATTCTACTTTAATTATGTTGTCATCACAGGGCATAGTCTATGTGATTTCAATTCTTTAAAACCGCACTTCTTTAAAACTATTTGTTATAGTTTATCTTATGACCTAGGATATGGTCTATTTTGGTGAGTGTCTATGGACACTTGAATGTGTATTCTACTATTATTAGTTGGAGGGAATGTTCTGTAAATATTAATTAGATTCTGTTGGTTAATGGTTTTGTTCAGTTCTTCTAGACCCTTGTTTGTTTTCTATTTAGTAGTTTTATCAGTCTCTGAGAGGGGAATCCTTGAAGCCCCCAACTATAATTGTTGCTATGAATGTTTGTGTACCCTTCAAAATTCATGTTGGAGTTGTTAACCCCAATGTGATAATATTAAGAGGGAGAGTCTTTGGGAGGAGATTAAATCATGAATGGGATAAGCAATCTTATAAAAGAGCTGGCAAGAACTAGTGAGGCTCTTTCCACCTGCTGCCATTTGAGGACACAGCGTTCTCCACTCTGCCATGAGAGCATCAGCAGAAAAGCCCTCACCAGGTGCTAGGTGCCAATGCCTTGATCTTGACTTTCCAACCTCCACAACTGTAAGAAATACATTTCGGTTGTTTAGAAATTACACAGTCTTAGGTATTTTTTTATACAGGGTCTGACAATTGAATACTCTGACTCATCCTAGAAAAAGTGCTACATACCTCATTGGTAAATATGACCATGGTCACATTCTAAGTACTCCCCTTGGGAAGCCGTGCACTGAAGCCAGTGCCTAGTTCCCCTGTCAAAGCAATTTTGGAACTCTTTTTTTGGAGTGGTCATCAGAGCTATCATCCATTACCTTTGATGTACTGAGTGTCATCAAAATGTCTTCCTTTCAATATTTTATTTATCTTTGGGTAAGAAAAAAGTCACTGGAGGACAGATCAGGTAAGTAGGGAGAGTATAGCAATACAGTTAAACCTCCCTCACAGACAGTGAGGTGATGCATTGTCATGATGTGACAACCACACCTTTCTCATTCCAAGATTTTCAGTTAAAATTTTCCTGTTTCTCTATCCATGTTTCCTTAGTCTGCTATGCTTCTCACGGTCAGCTGACAATTTGACACACAATTTGATGAATTTTGCAATATTTTTGTCAGTTCTGCTAATTATTTGCCACCTTGACCTCTCTTCGTCAGTGATACTTTCTCTCTCCTCAGAAAGTTTTTAATCCATTTGTACGCTGCCATTTTCTTTATGGGCATTATGCCCATAAACTAGAACTAACATGTGCCTGATTTCACTTCCCCTCTTGCCAAGTTTAATAAGAAATTTAATGTTTGTTTGTTGTTCTAACTCAAGCTCTGACATTCTCGTGACAACATACAAAAATTCACAATTACAATAACGAATGCCACTCTGCAAGATATTGCCACACATCTTCACAAAACACTTGTGAAACACTGATATACCCAGGTTATGAAACCTTACCAAGGTGTTTGTACAGTGCTGCCAATTTAAGCGCATGGTGGCAAGTTCACAAACTTAATTGTCAGACCACATAACAGTAAAAATAAGACATTTGCAGATTTGTTTATTTCTCCTTTCAGCACTACCAGTTTTGCTTCAGGTATTTTGAAGATCTGTTGTTTGATGCATACACATTTAGGATCACTATACCTTGTTGATAGAGTGATCTTTTATCATTATGTAATGTCAATCTTTGTTCCTAGTAATTTTCTTTGCTCTGAGTTCTACTTTTTCTTATGTTATTATAGCCACTCCTTCTATGTTAATAAACATTAACATTTATACTTTTGATTAATATTTACATGATACATATTTTCCCATTTTGCTTTACTTTCAGTGAGTCGATTTTAAAGTAGATTTCCTGTAGATGGCATATAGTTAGATCATTTTTAAAATTTACTTTTCCAATCTTCATCTTTTAATTGATATATTTAAACCATTTAAATATTTTTTGTTTTGTTTTTTTCTTTGAGACAGAGTCTCACTCTGTCACCCTGAGTGGAGTGTATGGCATCATAGCTCACAGCAACCTCAAACTATTAAGTCTCAAAAGATCCTCTGGCCTCGGCCTCCTGAGTAGTGGGACTACAGGAACCCACTATAACACCTGGCTAGTTTTTCTATTTTTAGTAGAGATGAGGTCTTGCTCTTGCTCAGGCTGGTCTCTAGCTCCTGAGCTCAAACAGTCCACCTACCTCAGCTTCCCAGAGTTCTAGGATCATAGGCATGAGCCACCATGCCAGCCATAAATATTTTTAATATATTTAAATATTTAGGCATTTAAAATATTTATTGATATGTCAGAGAGTAGTCTGACATTGTATTATTTCTCTTTGTTCCCTTTGTTTCTCATTCCACTGTTTCTTTGTTCTTTCCTTCCTGTCGATTTTTTGAACCTCTTTTACAATGCTATTTAAATTTACTTGTAATTTTTTGGTAATTGCTTTGTATACTTTTCTTAGCAGTTGCTAAGATACACACATAACTTGTCATAGTCTGCTGGTATCAAAATTTTATCACTTTGAGTATAGAAACCTCGCTTTCTTTAATGTTTCCTTATTCTCCCCACATTTAAAATACAAATGTCTTAAGTATTTCCTCTACATTGAGGAACCACACCAGGTGTTAGTATTTTTTGCTTCAGCCATAAAATATGATTGAAGAAATTCATGAAGTAATGAATAGTCTATTATGTTTATTTTGATTTTTATCCTTTCCATTTTTTTTCTTTCCTCAGTGAATAGAGTGCCATGGCATTACAGCTCACAGCAACCTCCAATTCCTGGGCTCAAGCGAGTCTCCTGCCTCTGCCTCCCAAGTAGCTGGGACTACAGGCGCCCGCTACAACGCCCAGCCATTTTTTTTTTGGTTGTAGCCATCATTGTTGTTTGGCGGGCCCGGGCTGGATTCGAACCCGCCAGCTCAGGTGTATGTGGCTGGCGCCTTAGCCTGTTGAGCCACAGGTGCCAAGCTGTTTTTAGACATTTTTAAAACTGTTTTTTCAGCCCCACATTTCTTCTTCCCTCATTCTGGCATTCTGATAGTATGAATGTTGGATCTTTTGTTTTGTCTCACAGATCCCTGAGGCTCTGTTCATTTTTTTCCACTCTAGATGCCCTCTGTTCAGAACGAGTAAATTCTATTGATCTTTCTTCAAGATTACAGATTCTATATTCTATCATCTTCACTCTAATGTTGAGTTTATTCAGCAAAGTTTTTAGTTTGGTTGTATATTTTTCTCAGTTCTATAATTTCCATTTGTTTATGAAAAAATTCATAAAACTTCTTCGCTAAGATTGTCTCTTTCTACATTTGTTTCAAGTGAATTTGAAATTGCTTGTTGAAATGTTTTCATGATGACTGCTTTAAATTCTTTGTCAGATAACTCCAACATCTGATTCATCTTGGCATTGGCATCAGTTGATTGTTTTTCTCATTCAAATTGTGGTTTTCCTGGTTCTTGGTGTGATGAGTAATTTTAGATTATATCCTGGACACTTTGGTTATTATATCAGGAGACTCTTACTCCTATTTAGATCTTCTATTTTAGCAAGCAGTCACCCTTTTTAGGTTTAATATATAGGTCTGGACTACTGTGGGTTGTAGTTCCAATGGCAGTTTAGTTTTCGTAGCCCTTGAAATTCTATTCTGGTGGTGCTGCCTGTGAGGGTGGAAGGTGCTTCCACTGGATCTGGGGCTTCTTATGGCTCTTGGTGGAAGACAGACAGACACAGGCTCCGCTGACACTGCCTGGTGGCTGGATTGCCCCTCACTTCAGGGTCCTGATTGTGAAGCATAAAGCCCTAGTTCTGTTGGGCTTCCTGTCTCCTGGTCCTCTGGTCTTTCCTTAGTGTCGGTTTGTTTTTGTCTATGCCTCTTGGCAGTTGGGTTGCAGGTTCCCTGTGCCCAGTCCATAGTTCAGGGAATGTGGGAGATAAAAAGACAGGGGAGTCACCACCATGTTGTTCTCAAGTCCCACGATCCCTTTCCGTCTGACTTCTTTCCAGCTTTCACGGTCACTTCCTGGGGGTCTGTTGAATTACGTCCATGGAGAGAAGATTTGGGAAAAGTGAATCTACACCATCTTGCTCTGGAACAAAAAGTCCAGCTCTAGGGTTTTCCCATCACAATATCTCTTCAGTAAAGCCAGAGGCCACCGTTGCCCTTAGGATGGCAGTTTTGGTAGATGGCTGCCCACACAAAAGGCACTAGGGCTTCAGGCTGCCAGAAGGTTCTGGCCATTGTGAGGGGTGGTGAGAGGCAGGCAGAGAAGAGCTGGGGGGGTGAAAGAAAGAACTGGAAGTAATGGGAGGGGGCTTTCCAGAACTTCATGAAGCTTTCATGAGCCTGCTGTGTGTCCATGGAGAAGAGGTAGCCCTGGCCTCACGGATCCCTCTGTCTGAGGGGCCAAAAGTGCCAGGGTCTATTGCGGCACAACATGGAAAGTACAAAGGCTCTGGGGTGTGGCAACAGTGCGATGTGGAAAAGTGAGGAGAGGGGGAAAGACGCACTTGGGCCTCTGAGCCCTCGAATCTGATGCCTTCTCACGGACCTGAGGTCTGGCATTCCCTTCTGGAGATTGTCAGCACCCTCATGGATCAGAGGCCCCTGAAAGCCAGAAGGGAAGGCAGAGCCAGGCATAGGGCCAGGAGAAACTGGGGGTGGGCAGGGTCCCCAGGTGGCACAGGAGGGAGTAGTGCTTCTCAAGGGAGCAGGAGGCGGCCACTCTTCTCAGCTGTTCTCATCCCAGGGATAAAAATACCAGTTTGCAAAATCAGCTGCTAATCTTGTTGCTAGGTAGAGTTCAGCCCCTGAATTGCCATTTTGTGCTAAGTTTGGCTGAACAGCTTTCCCTGGGAATCAGAAACTCTCAGCCTGCAGGCTCCAGCTCCCTGGAGGAGGCTCGGGGAGGCAGGCATCTTCCCTATTGCTTTTAGGGACAGTGTGGTTATTATTACTTCCTCCACTGCCAGCCAGACAACAAAAACAGGAAGATGTGTCCCATCCTAACTGTGAAGGGGCAGATGCGGCCCAGGCTGGCGGAGCTGGCTATGACTCTCTGGGAAAGTCGTGGCAGAGGTCCACGCGTGATGGAGAATCTGTGCAGACACAGCACTTGGGGTTGGGCTATTCTCACTGAGGCAGGACCAGCAACTGGACAGCATGGGCTGGGGCAGGATCACACCATGGTGAGCCCACTAGGCTTCCAGGGACTCCATAATGTATGAGGAAAATGGGAAGAGCTGTGCTGGGATCAGGTGTTCAGAGGCTGTGGTGACAAGGTCACAGTGAACAGGGGCATCTTAATGACTAACATTAAAACCCCTCCAAAACAGGTCTGCAGCTGCGATGGCTGCTGAATCCTGGTGAAGAGCTGCCAGTGCCTGAGATGAAGGGACACAGGGCTAGAGCCCTTGGGCCCTCAGGGCTCCTATGGCAGGAGGGCCATGGGCTCTTGTGTAGTCACCCAGGAGCTCACTATCTTTTCCTGTGTGAACTTGTGGGGTCCTGCACTCTGCTCCCTTGGCCCACCCTGGTGAGATAGCAGGAAGTCAGACAGTTTTCAGGGCCTTGGAGCCTTGGGAGGGACCCAAGCTTTCACCCAGGGCTCACTCCAGGGCCACACAACAGCACCTGCCAGCCTACCTCCAGCCCCCAGATGCACCCCAGGGCCTTGGTCCCCGGAGGACCCATACATGGATCTGCTGGCTGCAGTCCTCACCAGGGCCTGCTGTCTCTTCCTTTCTGTCCCCTCTTGTTGATGTCCTCTGCCCAGGAAGGCCACCAAGGTCCCCTCACTACTGCTCCTTCACCGTGCCTACAGAAGGATCCTCACACTTCTGCCCCAAGCTCCTGCACCTTCCAATTGCAGGAATTTGGTGGGTTTCTTGTGATTCCTGATGTCCAGAAACCATGCTGTGCTCTGCTGAGAGAATTTCCGATCCCTCCACCCTTCCACCCCTGCCCCTGCCCATGAAGAGCCCAGTGAAATCTGGGCTCCAGAGGAATTCTCCATGAGTCCAAATGTTCAAATCCAGTTGACCTAAGGTAGTTCATTGACAAATGAGCTCCATGCCCAGCCCCAGGCTGGCCTGGCTGCCAGGGAGGCCAGAGTGGGAAGTTACCCCAAGACACCTTAGCAGCTCCTCCTGTGACCAGGGACAAGCTGAGTCACAACATTTCTACTCCAGAAGAAACACCAGAGAGGACCTAGGCCTCATCTTTGCTCCTCACTGAGAATCTGTTGGGTTGCCAGTGCTCCTGCCCTTTCATCAATACTCCCATCTACTCCCAAGAGGAGATGTAAGCACAGGAGCTGCCATCTGTGGCTTATTTACCTCTCGTGATTGATTTGCCAGGACTAAAGAGCAGGCAGCAACACCTGGACCGGGGCTGAAGTGGGGAAAAGTTCACAAAAGAAAATCCTCTATTGGTCAAGGGCAGTGGCTCGTGCCTGTAATCCTAGCACCTTGGGAGGCAGAGGCAAGAGGATCACTTCAGCCCAAAAGTTTGAGATTACAGTGAGCTCTGATGACGCCACTGCACTCCAGGCTGGGTGACAGAACAAGACTGTGTCACAAAAACCAAAACGAAAAGAAAAGAAAACCCTTTTTTACCTGAGACTTGACACTGGGTCAGAGGAGGGATCCTGAGTCTGGGCTACTTGTTTAATTTAGAACATGACCTTGACAGTGCAGGGCCCAGCCCACAGCCACAGGAGGCTCCTGGGCAGCATGTTTCCCCTCCCAGAGGTGGGAGGCAGGGTTTCCAGACCTCTCCCTCATATGGGCCTCCAGTTGTTCTTTCTGTTTGTTTTAATAACAGCTTTATTGAGGTATAATTCACATGGCATAAAATCTACCCTTCTAAAGTGTACAATTTGGTGCTTTTAGTACATTAACAGTTATGTAGCCATCATCACTAGCGAAGTTTAGGGCATTTTTATCACCTGCAAAAGAAACCTGTACCCATTAGCAGTCACTTCCTATTCCTGCTCCCTACCCTAGTCAACCACTAAGATACTTTCTGCCTCCATGTCTTTGCTTCTTTAATAGAACAAATTTGGACCCTTTCTCATTCTATATAGCAAAACTAACTCAAAATGGATCAAGAACATAAATATCAGGGCAAAACTCCTAAAACTCTTAAAAGAAAATGTAGGGGTAAATCTTTATGCCTTGGGGTTTGACAATGGCTTCTTAGCTATGACACCAAAGTACAAGCAACAAAAGAAAAAATAGATTAAATGGACTCCATTAAAATTAAAAACTTTGGTGCATCAAAAGACATTATCAAGAAAGTGAAAATACAACTTACAGAGTGGAAGGGAATATTTGTAAATCATATGTCTAATCAGGATTTATATCCAGAATATGGGAAGAACTTGTGCAATTCAACAACAAAAAGACAAACTATCTAATCAAAATATGGGCAAAGAACTTGAAAAGACATTTCACCAAAGTAAATATACAAATGGCTAATAAGCATATGAAAAGATATTCTTCTATTTATTTATTTATTTATTTTTTGAGATAGACTCTCACTTGCTTTCTGTGGGTAGAGTGCAATGGCATCATCATAGCTCACAGCAACCTCAAACTCCTGAGCTCAAGTGATCCTCTTGCTTCAGCCTCCCCAGTAGCTGGGACTACAGGCACCCACCACAACGCCCAGCTAGTTCTTCTATTTTTAGTACAGATGGGGTCCCACTGTTGCTCAGGCTGGTCTCCGACTCCTGAACTCAGGTGATCCTCCTGCCTCAACCTCCCAGAGTGTTAGGATTATAGGCATGAGCCACCACACCCAGACTGAAAAAATTATGCAATATCATCGCTCAATAGGGACGTGCAAAAACCACAATGACATACACTATAATTAAGAAAAGAAAACAAGAAGTATTGGTGAGGATGTCGAGAAATGGGAACCCTCACACATTGCCGGTGGAATATAAAGTGGTGCAGTTGCCGTGGTAAACAGTTTGGTGGTGGCTCAAAAGGTGAATGTCGAATTACCACTCCTAAGAATATACACAAAAGAATTAAAAGGAGGACTGAAGTGGACCCTGGATGCCCTTCACTGTACCTGTTACTCATATTCGGTAGCCCAGAGTGGGAAACAACCCAAGTGTCCGCCAACTAACGAACGGCTGAACAAAATGGGGCACATACATGTTTGAAGAAATAACATTCAGCCATAAAAAGGAACGCAAGTTTGATACAGGCCACAATATGGGCGAACCTCGAAAACAGTATGTTAAGACAAGCCAGAAACAAAAGGACAAATAGTGTGTGATTCCACGTATTCGAAACATCTAGAATAGGCAAATTCACGGAGACAGAAAGAAAATAGATTATAGGGGAATAGTTGCTTAATGCCTATAAGAGTTTCTGTTTGGGCTAATGAAAAAGTTTTGGAAACATATAGCAGTGGTGGTTGCACAACTTTGTGAGTGCACTTAATACCACTGAATTGTGTGCTTAAAATTTGTTAAAATAACAAATTTGGTCATATATATGTATTATATATATATATATATGTATGTATATATATGTATATATACACACAATCAGTTAAAAAAAAATTAGACATTTTTCTATGTATTTTAGCTCCAGGGATAAACAGATTGCCTGCACAAATTAATTAACCTCTCTAAGCCTCATTTCCACACTTGTAAAATGGGGATAGATACAGTATCCAGACCATGAGACTGTGGTAACAACCCAATGATAGAGTAATGTAACCACTTAGCACAAAGACTGGCACATATAAAGTGCTCACTGGGCTGTGCCTGTGGCTCGAAGGAGTAGGGCGCCGGCCCCATATACCGGAGGTGATGGGTTTAAACCCGGGCCTGGCCAAAAACTGCAGAAAAAAAAATGCTTACTGAGGGGGAGCTGACATAATTATTTTTATGTGTCCATTTTACTCTGTGTAGAAACACATTCAGTTTAATGCCATTAATAAAATTACCCTACCTTGAGCTTCCATTTCTAGCTGTCCAGGGAGTGCTTAGAGCAGACTACTGTCCTCACTGAGAACAAGCAGAAAATTCAGATTAAAAAAATTGGTTTGAAGGCACTAGACAGCATCAGACAACCAGTACTTGAGGATTCAAATTTACAGAGAGACGAGAATTGGAGAGATGGAGCTGTTGTTCTGCACACCCCTTTTCCCTTCAGTGTTTACCGATTCCTGCCTTAGGAGAGAGGCTGGAAATCTGAGCATACAGATAAGACAGCTAAGAGGCAAAGAAATCAGCAGAGCTTTCAGTAATTTCATGGAGAAGGGAAGAACAAATTAAATTTTAGAACTGAAAAGATATCCAAGACTCAAGAAGGTAGAAGCCCCAACCTCAGAGGCCTTTATACATATTAAAAACACAAGGCAAGAGGCTCAGAAGCTATTAAGAAAATCAGTGAAAAGCTAAGTGAAGTTTTCAATGTTCTCACGGTTATGAAGAGCCAAAAATGGGAGTTCAAGATCTCAGTTGGGCCCTGAGGAGGGCAACACCCTAGCAGTGGGTATGAACCAAAGATGAAAGGAAATGAGGCGTGTTAAGGCCTGTAATTCTGCCTCACATTGCTTTGGAGCAAGGTAGTCTGCTCACACTCTAGTTGTCCCCAGAGGATAAGGTAAATCCTGTCTGCAATAGGACATGGACAATGTTCAACATTCAACTAAAAATGAACAGGCAGACCAGAAAAAACAGTAGGAAAAATTCCCAGATAACAGAGATGCTGGAGTTATCAGACACACACTTTAAAATACCTATTACCGGGCAGCAACTCTGGCTCAAAGGAGTAGGGCACTGGCCCCATATACCAGAGGTGGCGGGTTCAAACCCAGCCCTGGCCAAAAACTGCAAAAAAAAAAAATAATAATAATAATAATAAAAAATAACTGTTACTAATAGTTTTAAAGAAAATAGATGGTAAGGATAGAAAATTTCACTGAAGAAAAAAATATAAGTTCTAGAACTGAAAACCCAATAATTGGTATTTGGAATAAAATAATGGGTTTAAAAGCAGATGGAACACAAGAGAAGAGAGGATTAATAGAAGTAGATTTGTAGGATTAGTATAAAAGGATTAGTAAAAGATAGAATGGCAGAAAACATCAAGACTGATACACAAAAAATGGTTTAAAAGATGGGAAATGTAGAAAAGAGTGTAAGAAATATGTGGAACATGTTGAAAAGTTCTAAAATATATATGACTGGAGTCCCAGAGGGGAAGAAAAGAAAAATAATGGAGCATAAGCTTTATACATTATATCAGAGTATAATAATTTTGAAACAAATGAATGTCATCAATCCACAAATTCAAGAGACACGACAGATCCCAAACAAGATAAATACAAAGACAATCTTAAATCTTAAAAGGAGACAGAAGAAAATGGAATAACTTCCAAAGAGTAACAATTAGGCTGATCACAGACTTTTTCACAAGTGAAGAGCAGTTGGGTCACACTTGTAATGTCAGCACTCTAGGAGACCAAGGCAAGAGGATTGCCTGATGCCAGGAGTTTGAGACAACCTTGGTTGACATAATAAGATCCTGTCTTAAAAAAAAAAAAAAATCCTAACCGAGTATGGTGGCACAAACCTATAGTCTAAACTACTTGGGAGGCTGAGGCAGGAGGATCACTTGAGCCCAGGAGTTCAAGGCTGTAGTCATGATCATGCTGCTGCACTCTAGCCTGGGTGATAGAAAAAGATCCTGTCTCTAAATAAATAATAATTGTTAAAAAGGCAAGAAATAACATTTTATTTTTATTTTATTTATTTGAGACAGCCTCATTCTGTTACCCTGGGTAGAGTATCATTTCTCAGGCTGGTCTCAAACTCTGGACCTCAAGTGATCTATCTGACTCGGCCTCCTGGAGTGCAAGGATTATAGGAGTGAGCCACTATGCTCAGAAAAGAAATAACATTTTTAAAGTGCTGGAAAAAATAATTGCCAACCTAAAATTCTATAGAATTCTATAGTGAAATATTCTTTAAAAGTGAAGGTAAAATGAAGTTATTTTTAGGAAAAATTTTTTAAAATGTGTGGTGCAGTGGTTCATGCCTGTAATCCTAGCACTCTGGGAGGCCGAGGTGGATGGATCTCTTGAGCTTACAAGTTCAAGACCAGCCTGACAAGGGTGAGATCCTGTCTCTACTACAAATGAAAAACTGAGGCAAGAGGATCACTTGGGCCCAAGAGTTAGAGGTTGTTGTGAGCTATGATGCCAGAGCACTCTACCGAGGGTGACAAAGTGAGACTCTGTTTCCTAATAATAATAATAATAATAATAATGATAATGAATACAGATAGTTCTTCAGGCATATTGTCATCAAGGGTCACCATTAAAATAATATAAAAGTATATGATTAGTAAATAATAAAACAATAGTAAAGGAATACACTGACAGGTGAGAATGGAATAATTTATTTTATTATTAATTTAATTTTTTAAAATAATCCAAATAAAGGCAAGAAATAAGAGGGAAAAGCAGCTAAAACAGGTGTCATAAATAGAAAAAAACTCACATCGTAGGTATAAACTAAAATATATCAGGAAGTACATTAAATATAAGTGTACTAAATATTCTAAGAAAGGACTAAAACCAAATGAAAACAAAACCAATAAAATTAAATTGTTAATATACGTTGCTAGAAGAGAAACATCTTAAACATAAGAATGCAGAGAGGTTGAAAGTAAAGGAATAGGAAAAATAAATACCATGCATGGGATGGGACCCTAAGACCACTCTCAGACTTCATGTTTCACTAGAACAGTGATTTTTAGCCAGTGTGCTACAGCACATTGGTGTACCATGAGAGGATCTTAGGTGTTCCATAAAAATTTTTAAAGATCATTAATTAAATTATTTTATTTATTTACTTATTTATTTATTTATTTATTGCAGTTTTTGGCTGGGGCTGGGTTTGAACCTACCACCTCCGGCATATGGGGCCAGTGCCCTACTCCTTTGAGCCACAGGCGCTGCCCATCATTAATTAAATTATTTTTAATATTATTATTTTTTTTGTAGAGACAGAGTCTCACTTTATTGCCCTCGGTAGAGTGCCATGGCGTCACACTGCTCACAGCAACCTCCAACTCCTGGGTTTAGGCAATTCTCTTGCTTCAGCCTCCCGAGTAGCTGGGACTACAGGTGCCTGCCACAACACCCAGCTATTTTTTTGTTGCAGTTCGGCCAGGGCCGAGTTTGAGCCCACCACCCTTGATTCATGGGGCTGGCTCTCTACCCACTGAGCCACAGGCACCACCCAATTAAACTATTTTTGAACAAAATTCAAAGCACAGTAAGCATATTCTTTTTTTACTTTTTTTTTTTTGATCAACATAATTTAAGTGTGCCATGAGATTAAAAAAGGTTGAAAAACACTGCACTAGAAGGACTCACAGAAATCCGAAGAGCTATCATACTCATGATCACAGTTTATTAAAGCAGAAGGTTGCAGATTAAAATCAGTTAAGGGAAAAGGCATATCAACAAAGTCTAGGGGAAACCAGACACAAGCTTCCATATGTCCCCTCCTAGTGAAGTTGCAGAATTTTTAATTCTCCCAGCAACGATTGTGATAATACATATGAAGTACTGCCAATCAAGGAAGCTCACCTAAGCCTTGAGGTACAGGGTTTTTATGGGGGATCAGTCACATAGGCATGCATTGTCTGTGTAATTGACCTTAGAGGCTCAGTCTCCAGCCTCAAGGTCCAACTGATATAGCATAACTTAGGGCCCCAAGCATACAGAAGCAGGTGTGTACCATAAGTCACATTATTATCATAAGCTATCTGGTTGTATAGATTTTCTAGGACTGCCATAATAAAATGCCAAAGACCAGGGGGCTTAAACAATAGAAATTCATTTTCTCACAGTTATGGAGTCTGGAAGTCCAAGACCAAGTGCAACAAGGTAGCTCATGAGACCTCGCTCTTGGCTTGCAGATGGTCACTTTCTTGTTGTGCCCTCATGTAGTCTTTCCTTTGTGTGTGTGTGTGTGTCCTAATCTCCTCTTCCTATAAGGATATGCCAAGATTGGATTAGAGTTCACCAGCCGGGCATCATGGCAGGTGCCTATAGTCCCAGTCAGCCAGGAGGCTGAGGTAGGAGGATTGCTTGAGCCCAGGAGTACATACTGTGTTGGTGGATTGGGAGATTCTATTGAAATCATTTCAATTCTCTGGAATCTGAGCTATTGATTTAAAGCAATCCCCACCCCACGCACACACTACCAGAAGCACAAATGACATGCTGGTTCTAAAATCTACTTGAGATTGCAAAGAACTAATAAGTGAGATAATTTGAAAAGTTGGAAGAGGAGCTGGAGGAGGAGGATGAAGAAGGGCGGAGGAATAACAACAAAGCGGAAGGTCTTACCTGTGCCATGAAGCTACGGTAATTATCCAGTGTAATAGCAGTCAAAATAGACAAATAGACCAGTGGAACTGAACAGAGACCAGAAACAGGCCCACACAGGGCAAAGCTAACACTTTTTCATATAATGGGAAAAGAATGGTCTTTTATAAATGATAATAGATAGATTGAATACAGAAAGAAAATCTCAATGCCTACTTTACAGCCCACAGACACCCCTGATTCATAAGGACTGTAGAACTAAATCTGAAGGACAAACCATAAAGCTGTCAGGAAAACAATAAGAGAGTATCCTTATGACCTTGGAAGTGGGTAGTAATTTCTTGAATATGACGGAAAAGGCATTGATGAAAAAAGTTGATAAATTTGATTACATTGAAATTAATAACTTATATTTGTGAAAAGACACCATTAATGGCTGGGCACGGTGGCTCATCCCTGTAATCCTAGCACTCTGGGAGGCCAAAGTGGGTGGAATGCCTGAGCTCATGGGTTTGAGACCAGGCTGACCAAGAGCGAGACCCGTCTCTAAAAAAAAAAAAAAAAAATAGCTGGGTGTTGTGGTGGGTGCCTGTAATCCCAGCTACTTGGGAGGCTGAGGCAAGAGAATCACTCGACTCCAAGAGTTTGAGGTTTCTGTGAGCTATAACGCCACGGCACTCTACTGAGTGCGACATACTGAAACTCTATCTCAAAAAAAAAAGACACCATTAATAATGTTCAAGAAGTCGAAAAGACAAGGCAGAGCGAGAAAAGATATTTGCAGTGCATATTTCTGACAAAGGACTCCTATTTAGAATACATAAAGGAAATCTACAAATCAATAAGAAAATGACAACTCAATAGAAAAATGGGGAAAAGACATCTATTCATCACAAAAAAGGGATGTCCAAACAGCCCAAAAGTATATGAGGAGGTGCTCACCTTCATAAGCCCCTCATGAGTCATCAGGAAAATGAAAATGAAACCACAGAGTAATACCCCTAACTCACCCACCTGAATGACTAAAAATCTTATACTAGTTGTTGTTAGCAAGCCCATTGAACAACCAAAGCTCTCCTGTTGTGCTCATAGGAATGTAACTTGGCATACTTTGAAGCACTTTGGCAGTAGCCATTAAAAAATGACACGGAAATTACACTCTTAGGTATTTTCTGAGCAGAAATGCATGCATATGTTTACCAGGACATGGACAAGGATGCCCATAGTAGTGTTACTCAAAACAGCTCAGTACTGGAGACCACCCTAGTATCCATCAGTGGTAAGGGCATAAGTAGCAGTCTACAGAATATACAGCAGTGAAAAGTTGCTGCTGCTCATGCAGAAACATGGTTGAATATCACAAACATAACATTCAAGGGGGAAAAGGCCAGACACAAAAGAGACACTACTTTATTATCCCAATTATTTAACCCTCAAAATCAGGTCAGAATACTCTATATTGGGAGAGGTCACCACAGTAGCTACCTCTGTGGGAGGGTAGGATCTGAGGTGTGCAGATATTGTTCTTTTTCTTTATTGGGTGCTAAGTGAAAGTGGGAATTTAGCGAGTGTGTATATTTGCAATTTATGTACTTTTCTGTGTTTAGAAATCATTACTAAAGTAATTATCCTTTTCACCCTTGCTCCATTCTGTTGCCCTCTCTTCGTCCTTCATGCCCTAACAAAGTTGCTTCCTTTTTTTGTTTGTTTTATTTGGAAGTAATCTCAAATTTACAGAAAAGTTGCCAAATAGTACAAAGAGCTCCTTTATTTTCTTCAGCCAAATTCCCTAATTGTTAACATTATGTATACTACATTTGCCTTATAAATCTCTCTCTGTATATATGTATATTAATATATATTTTTGAATCATTTGATAACAAGTTAAAGACATCATTCTTCATTAACCTTTTATGCCCTTGTGCATAAACACAACTGACAAAATCAGTTAGTCTTCATCCAACATCAGCATCTAAGCCACAGCCCCCATTCAAAGTTTGCCTATTACCTTAGTAATGTCGTAAATTGTGCAGAAGTGATGCTGTGGCCTCTTCATGGCATTCATACCAGGAGCTCACAGTGCTGATTCATTCCAGGGACTAGTGATGGTAACTTCTATCATATGGCTGAGCTGGGGTCTTCTGGTCTCTCCACCTCTCTTCATTTCTTCCTGTAGCTCTTGAGTTTCCATCTGGTATCATTTTCTTTACCCTGGAGGATGTTCATACTTTATACTGCAGATTGTCTGGTAAAGAATTCTATCACTTTTGCTTATCTAAATGTCTTTAATTCAACCTTATTTCTTTTAAATGGGGTTTCTCTTTTATTTATTTATCAGGTTAATGTGAGGGTAAAAACAATTAGGTTACAATATTTGCATTTATTAGGTAGAGTCCCTCCTATAGTTGTGTCCTGCACCCAGGAGGTTTGCCATATACCTTTACATCGTGCCCATTAAGTGGGAGCCAATCCCTTCTTCTCTTCTCCAACCCCCTCTTCTCTTTCCTTCCCTCTTCCTTTGTTCCCCCTCCCCCCATCTTGAATTGAATTGAGTTTTTCTCTACGTGAACGTGTATTAGATTGTCTGCTGGCTTCATATTAGTATTGAGTACACTGGATATTTGCTTTTCCATTCATGTGATACTTTACTATAACGAATGTGTTTCAGTATATGTACACCATGGAATATTATGCAGCCTTAAAGAAAGATGGCGTCTTGGCTTGGCCCCTGTGGCTCAAGTGGCTAAGGCGCCAGTCACATACACCTGGGCTGGCGGGTTAAAATCTAGCCTGGGCCTGCCAAACAGCAATGATGGCTGCAACAAAAAAATAGCCGGGCGTTGTGGCAGGCGCCTGTAGTCCCAGCTATTTGGGAGGCAGAGGCAGGAGAATCGCTTGAGCCCAGGAGTTGGAGGTTGCTGTGAGCTGTGATGCCATAGTACTCTACCCAGGGCGATAGCTTGAGGCTCTGTCTCACAAAAAAAAAAAAAAAGAAAGAAAGATGGAGACTTTACCTCTTTGATGTTTACATGGATGGAGCAGTAACATATTCTTCTTAGCAAAGTATCTCAAGAATGGAAGAAAAAGTATCCAATGTACTCAGCCCTACATGGAACTAATCTATAGCTTTCATATGAAGGCAATAACCCAATTATAGCATAAGAATATGGGGAAAGGTGCAAGGGAGGGGAGGGGAAAGGGGAGTATGGGTGGAGGGAGGGTAATTGGTGGGATCACACCTACGGTGCATCTTAGAAGGGTACAGGTGAAACCTACTAAATGCAGACTATAAATGTCTTAACACAATAACTAAGAAAATGCCATGAAGGCTATGTTAAACAGTTTGATGAAAATATTTCAGATTGT
>CAUYRH010025188.1:0-41127 GCA_963574655.1 Perodicticus potto | reverse complement strand
TGGGCAGCTTTCCTTGTTGTTGTTCTGTGACGCATCTTGGGGCTCTGCTTTTCAGTTAGTGGAGCCCGCTTTGTTAAGGAACACATAGTGAAGGAAGGAAAACATGGTGCATGGAACATTTTTCCGGTTCAGGTCTGGAAGTGGTACATATCCCTTCTGTCCACAGTTCAGATGAAACTCAGTCATCTGGCCTACCTAACGGGGAGATTCTGGGAAGTGTGTTTAGCTGTGTGTCTGGGAGTAGAGGACACCAGTCTCTTGAACAGCTAGCCTCTTGCCCACTTGGCCACATCCATGTTGTTTATTTCCTTCTTCTGGAGGACAATGAAGGAAATAAAGATGTAGTGATGGTGAATTAGCTCCAAAGTATTTCAAGTTATCCACACGCTGGTGGTCTTAGTGTCTTTAACATCATAGCTGCAATGTGAGTGTTAAGGTTTCCTCCACATTCTTGTTCCTGTGTAGCTAATAAAGAAGAAAGGACATAAATTGGAGGGGGAATCAGGCTTCCTCAAAGGTGTTAGGAATTAGTCTCTGCCCTCTCACCTTTCTCAGATTCTGGTCATCTGAAGCAGTATTATATTGAGTAATCCTAACATTATTTTATAGACAACTACCACATTCTCCTGTTCTCTATTAGAGGAATTCAGAGAATATTCATGAAAGTGAGGATCTACATTGCCTTGTACAGGTGACTTTGAAACCTTTTATAGTTATGGGACAGAGAGGGAAGGTCAAGGTTACATGTTCCATATTAATGATAGAAATTGGGAAGATGGTGCGAGAACACGTTGTAAAACCCTGCGGACACTTAGCATTTATGTCTTTCTTCTTGTCTGTGTAATACTGAATGCTATGCATTTGCTCCTTCTCATGCCCATGTATCTTGTTTCTTTTCCTCTCATCTTTAAGTCAGGCACAGATGTGAAAGGGAATTATGAGTTCTCTTTCTGATACATGGAGTTTGTAGTTCCGATGGATAACGTACAGAGATGATGTCTGGCAGGAGGATGGAAACTAGAGAAACAACTTAAAACAAAGAGGTTTGGGATTAAACCAGAGAGAAGAAAAGTTTGAAAGCATGATGTTGCCGCAGATAGCATAGAAAAAAAAATACCCAAAGAAAGTAACCAACTCAAGGGGTGCTATGGTCTGAATATGTCCCCTGAAATCCCTGTATTAAAATCTGATTGCCACTGTGATAGCATTAAGAGGCAGAGCCTTTGGGACGTGATTAAGTCATGAGTGCCAGAGCCCTCATGAGTGGGATCAAGGACTTTGAGAAAGAGGTATAAGGGAATTATCTTTCCTTTTGCCCTTCCATCATTTTATCACATGAGGACATAGCCTTTCTCCTCTCCAGAGGATGCAGCACAGGGTGCCATCTTGGAAGCAGAGACTGGGCCCTCACCAAATGGGAAACCCACCAGTGTCCTGACCTTGGACTTCTCAGCCTCCAGAACTGTTGGAATATAAATCTCTATTATTTATGAGTTAACCAGTGTAAAATATTTTGTTAAAGCAGCATGAACGGGTTAAGACAAGGGGAAAAGAATTTCCTTACCTGGTCTTTCTGGCTTCTTCAACTTAAAACACTTGACTAGGAATCTCATTTCAACACTTACTGCTTTCTGTCATTTTGTATTATTATGTACCCCTTATTTCTTCTGAATGAAATCCTTGAAAAGTAGAGATCATGTCTGAATCATCATTGTGTTAAAGCATGCATCCTTACAAGCTGTCCAAGACATGGTTAAGGTTGAATAAGTATTTTGCTGAATGTTTTAATGATTTGGTGGAAATGTCATTCTGTTAAATATATATTTCATGAGCCCTAGACAGATGACAAACACTCCACTGTGTACACATTTTCAATCTGTTCTAATACTCTCTTTTTTTAACCAGCAACTTGTCATTTATTCATCAGCTGATATTTGCGGAGTGCCTTGGGAGACTCCAAGAAGAGAAATCAAAGATGGCCCCTCCATCAAGGGTAGTATAAGACTCTATCCTTTTTTCTCACTCAAAGTTATAACATTCTGGAAACAAAAACCACCAGTACCCCAGATGAATCAATAATTCAAGAAACTGATCAGAGAGTCAAATGAATCTGTATCCCCAGTACTAATCTGGAGATTAGTACTGGATTAAAAACAAAAACAATCCTCAAAGATACCTATTGATTATACCAAAAAGGTGCATAGCTAGGAGAATAATCCATAATTTCATCTCAGAGGAGTTATAGATGCTCAGAGCGTTGAAGTTAAATTTGAGTCCTGGCCATGCTGCTTTCAAGTTTTATAACCTTGGTTTCTCCATCTGTAAATACAGGAAAATACTGCCTATCTACTCAGATTATGTAAGTTAGAAGCACTCAGATGTCTATGCAGGCCATTATTCATGTAAATTGTGCTTCATTCTTTTTCTTCTAGGTTCAGTGGTTATTGTCATTACATCTCATAACTTAATAGAAATCAATGTCAAGGGGGAAAACCATGCTATCACCTTAAAAGTAGAAGGTGAAGGACATTGTTGTGAAATTGAGATAGATGATGCAGAAATCAAATAAGAAAAACTAAAATTGATGTGTTATTTACCATACATTATCTTTAAGGAGTAAAACATGTAGATTATTTGTTATGATATAAAAATACATTGATATAGTGTTTTTATGTTGCTTGAGCTATAAACCATAGGCCAATCTACAAGATTTGGAGATAATATAGAAACAGAGCTTCCTCGAAAAGTAGAATTAATTTTTTAAGAAAGATAAGAAGAAAGTGTTGTGAACTATGTGTCAACGAGCTTTATTGTTGGCATGAAAAGTAAAATACTTCATGAGTACCTTTTCTGATCAATGTTTATTTTATTAAATCACATTTAAAATATAATTTTCCTTAAATCTCTAAGCTCAACTTGAAGATTTTATAAGTACAAAAAGTTGTAAGAAAAAAAAGAAATTACATTCTCATTTTGATGAATGTGTTTCACACATCAAATTCTCCTAAATATTTAACACCATTTACACATTTCATTAATGCCATTTTCTTGACCATTTGATAAGAGACTTAATGTTTTGAGTCAGGTACCAAAAAGGCAGAGTGTACTGGACATATTTTTCTACACATCTTGACAACTCATAACTTAAATGTACTTGAACACAAAATAGTATGTCAAAAGTTAGTGAGCTTAAAAGTACCACAGATTTTTATTCAGTTCTTAAATCATTTCTCATGTCATCTTCTATTTTAAGATTATAGGCTGGGCACGGTGGCTCACACCTGCACTCTGGGAGCCCAAGGTGGGAGGATCACTTGAGCTCAGGAGTTCAAGACCAGCCTGAGCAAGAGTAAAATCTCATCTCTACTGAAAATAGAAAAAGTATCTGGGTTTGGTGGTATGTGCATGTAGTCCCACTTACTTGGGAGGCTGAGGCAAGAGGATCGTTTGAGCCTAGGAGTTTGAAGTTGCTGTGAGCTATGACAATGTGGCACTCTATTCTGGGGCAACAGAGTGAGACTCTGTCTCAAATAATTTTTTTGAAAGATTATAATTTTACTACGTCATTTATTTAGATGAAAATATGACCCCCTGACACGCTACTAAACACAAAAAGAAGAGGAAACATTGTGATAGTGACTTTCCTCTGTCCCTTCATTTGGATTCTTTTCTTTTTGATCAACTTAATGAAGTATGACTTACATACAACAAAATGTACCCATTTTAACGTGCTGTGCAATGAGCTTTGACAAATGTGTACATAATAGAACTTTTCAGACCCTCAATCAAGATAACAGCACTTTTCTGGTAAGAAAAGTTTCATCTCCCTTTGTGGTTAATGTCTTCCCTGCCCTAGGTAACCATTCACTTTCTGTCACAGGAGGCTAATTTTGCCTGTTTTAGAATTTTATATAAATTGAATCAGACAGTATGTACTTGCGTTTAGTTTCTTTAGCTCAACATGTTTTGAGGTTCATGCTATTGCATACATATATATAGTTTGTTCCTTTTTATTGCTGAATCATATTCCATGTAGTATACCATGGTTTATCCTTATGTGGTATTTGTTGATGGATACTTGGGTTATTTCCAGTGTGGGGTTAGCATAAATAAAGTTGCTACAAACATTTGTAGCCTTTATTCATTTGTCTTTGTGTGGATATGTTTTTATTTCTCTTTAGAAAATAGCCATTAGAATTGCTGGGCCATAGGGTAAATCTGTGTTTAATTTTATAAAAATTTGTGAAATTATTTTGGAAAGTGATCATCGTTTTGCATTCCCACTGCTAATAATGAGAACTCACTTTTCTCCACATCCTTGTTAATACTCAGTTATGTCTGCCTTTTTAGGCTTTCTAGTGGGTGTAAAGTAGTGTCTATTGTGGCTTAATTTGCATTTTCCTGTAACTAATAGTGTTAAGCAACTTACTCTTCCTTTTTCTTAATACTGGTTTAATATCTTTTCCCTTTTTAAAACTTAGGCTTTTCTTTGTGTTGTTGACTTACAAGATTCTTTATATGGTGACACAAATCCTTGGTCAGATGTGTGCTTTCTTGATTTACTCCAATCTGGCTTGCCTTGCCATTTCCTTAATATTTTTGATGAGGAAAAAATTTTCATTTTGATTAAGGTCAATTTATCAATTTTTATCTTTGGTATTTATTGCATTTTATTTCCCACCCTAAGAAATCTTTGCCAACTCTAAAACAGGCATGGAATTTTCTTTGTGGGAAGGTTTTTGAGGATGAGTTTAATTTCTTTGTAGATAAAAGACTTTTCTTCTTCCTTTGTCAGTTTTGATCCACTGTTTACACTGTTTGTAAGAAATGTGTTTACTTCATTTAAGTCTTAAAATTGTTGCCATAAAGTCATTGGTAACATTCCCCTATTTTTCTTGTAATGCCTGTAGGATCTGTAGTAATGTTTCCTATTTAATTCCTGAGCTTGATGATTTGTGTTCTCTTTTTCAAGGTTAGTCTGAAAGAATATCAATTTTATTGATCTTCTTAAAGAACCAACTGCTATGGGCTGAATGTATCCTCTCCTTATCTTATATGGTTAACTCAATCACCAATGTCATAGTATTAAGGGGTGGGACCTTTATGATGTGATGACATCATGAGGGTGCAACCCATATGAGTGGCATTAATACCCTAATAAAACAGGCTTCAGAGAGCTGCCTCCCCACTTTTCCATCTCTTGCCATGTGAAGATGCAGCACGTGTCCCTTCTAGAGGACACAGCATTGAAGGTACTGTCAGCAAACCTGGCAGTGCCTTGATTTTGGACTTAGCCTTCAGAACTGTGAGAAATAGATTTCTATGGCTTGTAAGTTAGCTACTCGCAGCTATTTTGTTGTTGTGGTGCAAACAGTCTAAGGACATCATCTTTTTGACTGTGTGTTGATTTTTCTCTATTGCTTGTCTTCTATTTCATTAATTTCTGCTCCTATCTTTTTATTTCCTTCTAATTGTGTTTAAGTTGCTCTTGTTCTTTAATTTCTTCAGACAGGAGCTTAGATCATTGATTTAACTTTTTTTCTTTTTTGCGGTTTTTGGCTGGGGCTGGGTTTGAACCCTCCACCTCTGGCATATGGGGCCGGTGCCCTACTCCTTTGAGCCACAGAGGCACCACCTTTAATTTTTTTTCTTTATAAACATTTAAAACCTACAGTATTGATAAGGACTGCTGCTAATATGTACTACATTTGATATGTTGTGTTTTTCTCATCATTAGTTCAAAGTATCCAATAGGATTTCTTCTTTGACCAATGGTGTGGTGGGCTTGTATTGCGTTACCTTACCCAAGACAAAGTTCTACTTCTCAGAAGGGCTTTCATGCAGAGTTGCAGGTTAGCTTGGCTACATTGCGTTAGGGATATATACAGGCCATGTGAGTGAGATTTAGAAGGCGACAGTGGATAGCAGCCATCTTTTTATGCTTGGGTTGGTGGAGCTGGCCATACAACTATTGCAGTTCACTGATGTGTTGTCATTTACCACCTTGGTTGGCCTGAGGCAGCAGCTGTGACTCCCTTCCTCCCTTCCTTTCTTCCTTTCTCCCTTCCTCCTCTTCTGTCCCCTTCCCCTTTCTCTTTAACTCCCTCTTCTCCTCTCTTTCCCCTCTCCCTCTGCTTCCTCTGTTTCCATTTCCCCTTTTCCCTTTCCCTTTCTGTCTCCAACAGGATCCCCTTCTGTTGCTAGGGTTGGAGTGCAGTAGTGACTGTAGCTCACAGCAACCTCAAACTTCTGGGCTCAAAGGATCTTCCTGCCTTGCCTCCTCATAGCTAGGAACAGAGGTGGACACCATCAGGCATGGCTAATTATTTTCTGTTTTTTTATAGAAACAGGGTCCTACTGTGTTGTTTAGGCTGGTTTCTGATTCCTGGCTTCAAGTGATCCTCCTGCCTCAGACTCCCCAAATTCTGGGATTATAGGCACAAGCCACCACACCTGGCCTGCAGCTCCTTTCTTATCCTTCTTTAGCTTCTCCAAATTCTGAGTGTGATACATGTTTAATTCTATGATTAAGGCCTCCAGCCTTTGATGTAGGACAATCAAAGTCAAGGCTTGGGGATGGTGAGAGAATGACAGAGGTCCAGTCTAGCATCAGGTTGTCTTGCTCCGCCTCCCGGCTTCTGGTCTGCCCTTGCCTCCCTGACCTCACATTCATTTTTCCTTCCTGACTTCCTGCTCTGCATGCCCGGATTTCAGCAACGGGCTCAGAAACAACTGCCTCACATAGACTGTGGAAGGAGCTATCACAGTCAGTTGCCTGCAGTCAAATCCCTGCTTCCTTGGTGGAAGGCTGGTGAAGCATTTGACACCGAAAGTGGTTCCAGAGAGGGGAACCTCAAGAAGGGGTTCTCTCCACCAATGCTGTGTTACGTACAGTTGGTTCTTCTACACAATTAGATTTTCAGTCATTAATGGCCTTGTTTGTAATAGTAATTGGGCATGGGATGTCCATGATATGCATTAAGAAAACAGTTACTTCAATGATCACTTCTAGATTCCTGTATTAAAGTACCTGTTGAAGGCCGGCCTTGGAAGAAGCAAGTATTAGCCGCACACAACATTTTAATGGAAATAAGGCATATGGTAAGTTTGGTTGATTCCTTCTAAGTATGCTGAAGAAATGGGGCAAAGAAAATGAAGAGTCCATGACTTTAAATTCAGGATGAATTAAGAAACTTGTCAGCTTTTATTACTGCCCTGAAACAAACCCTTATCTCTTACAAGTTGTAAGACCAAGATTTCTTTTTCTTTTTCTTTCTTTCTTTTTTTTTTTTTTTGAGACAGAATCTTAAGCTGTCACCCTGGGTAGAGTGCCATGGCATCATAGATCACAGCAACCTCAAACTCTTGGGCTGAAGAAATTCTCTGCTTCAGCCTCCCAAGTAGCTGGGACTACCTGCACCTGACACAACACCCGGGCATTGTTTTGGTTGTAGTTGTCATTGTTGTTTGGCAGGCCTGGGCTGGATTCAAACCTGCCAGGTGTGGTATATGTGGTTGGCACCCTAGCTGCTGAACTATAGGTGCCAAGCCAATGCCAAGAATTCTGAAATTCACCTCAATTTGCTACCTGCAAATTCCTGAGATTTTTATGTTGAAGTTATGCCACTGATTGGGAAAGAGTGGGGCTAGGAACATTGAATAAGGATATATATAGGCAAATTTCTATAAAACTAGGGACCTTGAACCCATTAATTCTGCTGAGTCTTTTTTGACTGTAGAAGAGAAAATTACGTAGTATGAAAAGTATATTGGGGCAGGACTGTTTAACAGAAAGACATATGGCATAGAACTAATATGGGTTCTGAGGTACCAGTTCTGAGCTTATGTCTAGAGATTAAGCATTTCCAATTGTAAATAGATGCCCTAATTGAATATCTATTTTGTGCATTGCATTTTGCACGGAGACCTTTTCATACATTGTCTCGATCTTCCCCCACAAAGGAAGGTTAAAGTAATTTGATCTTCCTCCCAAACGAGGGTAAGGTAATTTGCCCCAAATCACAGAGCAGGTATATGGCAACATCAGGATTTGACCTCAGGCATCAAATTCAGGTCTGTTTCATTTTACTGCCTGTGGTTATGCCCAAGGATACATTGCTGTAATGTAAAGATGATCTAAAGTAGCATTTGCAAAGCACCTTTATCAATGTCTACTGGTTAGTCCTCAGGAACTGGCTGTCATTGTTATCATTCATTCCAAATCTGCTAACTAGAACCCTTTTAATATTTTATTTTACTGCCTACAGGTGGTGAGGGTCTTCAAATTCTGTTCAACTCTCAGTATTATAAGTCACTTTCTGTAGGTTAAAGCCCCTCTGAGTAATTCATATGCCGGGGGATATAACGAACATCTTAATTCTTCTTCAAGAACCTTTTATGAAGTCACAAAAGGTTAGACCTATCTAGGATATGAGGGATCGTGAGTTCAACCTGGACATGCAGAAGAAGAAACAAAGAGAAGAAGGTCCAAAGAGATAAGGTGAATTACTCAGTGTCACATGGAGGGTTCATAGGCTGGCATGGTAACTCTGCTGAGAAGGTCAGCAGTTAAAACATCACTAAAGCAGGTGTTCTGATTCCCTTTAGTCTAGAGCAGTGGTTCTCAACCTTCCTAATGCCGTGACTCTTTAATACAGTTCCTCATGTTGTGGTCACCCTCATCCATAAAATGATTTTCCTTGTTACTTCACAACTGTAATTTTGCTACTGTTATGAATCGTAATGTAAATATCTGATATGCAGGATGTATTTTCATTGTTACAAAGAGGTCGCAACCCACAGGTTGAGATCTGCTGTTCTAAAGCAACTCTGCTAATGATAATATGCGGGAAACTCCAGTTGTAAACAGTTTTGTAATGCTGGAGTTGTGGAAAAAGTAATTTCTTGATGAGTGGAAAATCACTTACTGAGTAGTTAGAGATAATCATTACAAAATTCTACTTTCTAAGTACCACCTTCTAGGAAATGAAGGAAATTGTTGGAACTGGCATGAGAAGTTGCTCTACTCCCTTAGAGGTGCCAAGCCAGTAGTGAGTTGATTAGCAATCAGAAATAAGATACTCTTTATTTTTATTTTTATTTTTTTGAGACAGAGTTTCACTTGTCACCCTCAGTAGAGTGACCTGTAGTAACAGCTCACAGCAACCTCCAACTCCTGGGCTTAGGTGATTCTCTTGCCTCAGCCTCCTGGGTAGCTGGGACTACAGGTACCTGCCTCAACGCCCGGCTGTGTTTAGAGACAGGGTCTTTCTCTTCCTCAGGCTGGTCTTGAACCTGTGAGCTCAGCAATCCACCTGCCTTGGTCTCCCAGGGTGCTAGGTTTACAGGTGTAAGGTGCTTTTTCTTTTTCTTTTCTTTTTTCTTTCTTTTTTTTTTTTTTTTATAGAGAAGACCTATGTAGGGCCTGATCTTGGAACTTGGTTGGAAGTAAGAATAAGGATTCAAAGTCATATGAAATGTTTCCTCTCTTCCTCTTCCTGACTTCCCCTTTCTCAGTTATTCAGTCCTAAAGCCCTTAGGTGGGGGCAAGGCAGAAAATGTCCACCCTTGTCAGTGACCGCCAAGCATGGGGGTTGGAGACAGCTTTGTGTTCCAGGCAGTGTTCTGTATGTATACTACATTTCAAGATAAGTAAAGGTCTAGGTTCTGTATTGAATTGATCTTATAAAGGTACTGTTTCAGCTAAGGTAGTTGAGGAAGCCCTCTTGGAGAAGGTAGCATTTGAGAAAGAAAGAGCAGGCCATGGGGGCATCTGGAGAAGAACATTCAGGGAGGGTATATGTCAGATGGAATAAAAACGGCTGTCTCGTCAGAATGGGAGAAGATATTTGCAGGTTATGCCTCCGACAAAGGTTTAATAACCATAATCCACAAACAACTTAAATGTATTAGCAAGAAAATAACAAGTGATCCCATCTCAGGATGGACAAGGGCCTTGAAGAGAAACTTCTCTAAAAAAGACAGGTGCACAGCCTCCAGACACATGAAAAAATAATCATCATCCTTAATCATCAGAGAAATGCAAATCAAAACTACTTTGAGATATCATGTAACCCCAGTAAGATTAGCCCACATCACAAAATCCCCAAACCAGAGATGTTGGCGTGGATGTGGAGAAAAGGGAACACTTCTACATTGCTGGTGGGAATGCAAACTAATATGCTCCTTTTGGAAAGATGTTTGGAGAACACTTAGAGATCTGAAAATAGACCTGCCATTGGACCCTATAATTCCTCTTCTAGGTGTACATCCAGAAGACCAAAAATCACATTATAACACATCTGTACCAGAAGGTTCATTGCAGCCAAGTTCACAATTGCCAAGTCATGGAAGAAGCCCAAGTGCCCATTGACCCTCAAATGGATTAAGAAATTGTGGTATATGTACACCATGGAATATTAAGCAGCCTTAAAGAAAGATGGAGACTTTACCTCTAACATGTTTACATGGATAGAGCTAGAACATATTCTTCTTAGCAGAGTATCTCAACAATGGAAGAAAAAGTATCCAATGTACTCAGCCCTACTATGAAACTAATTTATAGCTTTCGTATGAAGGCTATAACCCAATTACAGCACAAGACTATGGGGCTAGGGGCAAGGGAGGGGAGGGGAGGGGGGAGGATGGGTGGAGGGAGGGTAATCGGTGGGATCACACCTACGGAGCATCTTAGAAGGTACAGGTGAAACTTACTAAATGTAGGATATAAATGTCTGTACACAATGACTAAAAAAATGCCATGAAAGCTATGTCAACTGCTTCGATGAAAATATTTCAAACTGTATATAAAACCAGCACACTGTACTCCATGATTGCATTTATGTACACAGTCATGATTTAATAAAACAAAAAAATCAATATGCATAATGGCAGTCACGAGGAAGTGAAACCAACACTGAATGATCTTTTATCTAGTTTTACACGTGCACACGCACTGCTTTACATAGTCACTTCCAAACGTTATCACAGGTTCCAGGTTTTTTCTGCTGTCCACAGATGTGGCGAGCAGCCCCATTTCCAGCCTGAAATCCCGGTTTCAGCCTATCGTTCTACTGTCCTCGCCTTAGCAAACAATGACAATAACAACAATGACATAACACAGTATTTTTCAAAACAGTTAAAAGCTAGGCCTATCTCACATTGAATTCAACTATTCTGTGAATCACAAAAGATAATAATGTTGTCCTTTATATTTGAAGATGATTCAAATCACCACCATTGATATGATTCTGAATCACCACCAGAAGAATCTTTGCTTGGAGCTATTTTTTCCCAGGACCGATACACACTCTCTCTGAACTCCTGGAGCCGTGATTATCTGGATCTCGATATAGCCCTGCTTTATATTCTGCCGTTCCTCACTCTCTAATTGCTCCCAGATTCTAAGTGTGATTTTACCCTGGTCATACTGAACACAGGCTTCTATACTTCTCTCCTAAACTTTTTTCCAATACCCAACAGTTAGTAGAGTCTGATACAGAAGAGATTTTATATGATATTTTCCAATTAATAGGGAGGGAGCATTTGTGCTAATCTCAGCTGTCTTCTGGCTCCTGGCATAACCAACTGTAAGATGGTGGACTGAGGATGGACATCTGGGTTACCAGAAATGAAAGTAAAGCAAGACGAAACCAGAAAACATGAACAGACAGAAGTGAGTTCTCTATTAGAGAACTTCACTCTTCCCTGGTCTGGGACTGGTGATAGGGCACGCCATGCTGGATAATTCCTTGTATAGAACAAACTGTAACTAAATTGGTACAGTCTCTTTATGGGCTATTTTCCAGGATAGCAAAATAAGATTTAATAATTACTGTTAAGCTGTTATATAGCCATAACCAATTCAGGAAATTCTCTAAGCAGAAGATAAAGTATCATAATTCTATATAGGGAAGTTCTCTAGAGTATTTGACTTTAGTACATTACTTAGAGATGAAAGATTTTGCTCCTAAGTGTCTTTGGAGGGATTCTTACAACTTTCTGTATAATTTTTAAAAGAAAGAGATTAGAGTTAGACTAAACACTTAGAAGATGAAATAGTGAATAGATTACAGTGAACTAAGAAAAGGTTAGGGACAGATA
Organism: Perodicticus potto; assembly: GCA_963574655.1. NCBI lineage: Eukaryota > Metazoa > Chordata > Mammalia > Primates > Lorisidae > Perodicticus > Perodicticus potto. The sequence goes on along the minus strand of CAUYRH010025188.1, from coordinate 29,025 downwards.
TATTATAAAAAGTTTAAATATGTCATTAAATAATTCAATACCAATTATGTTACTATTTCATGAGCATTACAGATCAACAGGATATAGAAATTTCTCTTCCTTTAAAAATTGGCACAAGTATGTATGATTTTCTAGAAACATATAAGTAGGCGATACATAAGTATATGTGTCTGAGGAATGTCAAAAATTATAGGGAAATTAAGGTAAAGACTAAAAGTAGTCTTCATCTTAGAAACTGGAATTATTTTATGTGCATTATGTGGTGTTTTAGGAACCAAAGTACTACAACATTCCAGTACCACTGGCTAAAGATGTTTTTGGCTGATAACATTTCTGTAATTCTATCTGTAATATGTTAAAGAGGGTATCATTTCCTTGCGAGGCCATTTCCAAGCTGGGATCTGCCTCTGTCCATCCAACTGTCCAGTTTTCTTTTGGTGTCATCTGTTCTGCGGCCACCTAGGATTTCTATTCTTCACTCATATTTGCCATTCTCTCTCTCACCTCTAAGAACTGACTATGTCTTGTGGTAGTTAATTGTGTGGATTTTCTTCCTCAAATTAGAATTCTGTAAAAGCTTAGGAATCAGGTTATTTTGACTCACCATTGTATTCCCAAGATAGCATAGGACTAGGCATTTAGATAGTCAATAAATTGAATAATTGAATAAAAAGTGAAGTTTAAACTTAGGACATTACTGGTTAATCTTATGTCCCTATAATGCAACCTATAAACTATGTTTTTCTTCCTTTAAGTAAGGGAGAAATAAAACTAAGATTTTATTTTGGAGGAAAGGGGATGATATGAATGGGAACTAATTTCATTCATCTTAAAGCAGTTTAAAATATGTATTCCTTCTCTTCTGACTCTGGTCGGTTAGAAGAGAAATACCAATGGATTTGGAACTTAGTATCACCAGGTAATATATTTTTGTCGCTGGCTTCATGGTATTAAAACATTATAAGATAACCATTCCCTAAGGACTCCTGAATCTATAGAAATAATGTTGCCTGAAACCTGGTGTGTGCAGTGACAGAGTCACCTGGTAAGAGGGAAATGTTTTGTATTGCAGCAAATTTAAGAAAGAAACGAAGCATGCATGTGACAATATTCCTGTATGCTTGAGTTTATCATAGGGATAGAAAAAAATCACAAACGTATCAGGGTCACTACGTGGATTTGGAGGTAGTGAAATAAATAATCCTTAGCTCCAAATAAAAGGACGAAAATTCTGGATATAATGTGGGGGACTGAAGTTATCTAAATGGAGAAAAAAAAACACCACTAATATATAAAGTCCTACCATGAGCCACCCACTTTACATATATCTCATTTAATTCTTCTGTTTCCATCTGAGCTAAGTATTACTACTGTAACTCCGTTTTACAGATGGAGATTTGACGATAAGGAAGGTTATGTTATCTGGCTAGAGTGGTGCAGGTCATACATGGAGGAATCATGTTTTCTTTTATAGCCAATCGACTAGACAGTATCAAACAGAAATTGGTTATTACCAGCTCATGAGAAACAATTGTTAAATGTTTAAGAATCCTGCATGATATGCATTAAACACAGCCATTATTAAAATTAAATTTACATTTATAATTAAATAAATGATACTAAAGACAAATGTAATAACTACTCAAACTTTCCCACTTCCAAATGATTTTACTATATTTTATTATTATTTGTAACCTGCAGGTTATTTCTATCTACTGTATCTGTGCTGTGGAAATATTATACAGAGGTGGGTTCGTGCACCTGTCTTCCCAACTCAGCATTCAGTAACACGATTTTGCTAACTTGAAATCAGGCATACTGGGAATATTTATACCTTGAAAAATGACAAATGTTCCAGATTAGGGGTTGTTTGTTGTTCAGTTGATAGTATAGACTTAAAAAAATTATAGAGAAAATTTTAACACAGATGAAATATAAAAGTGTGCCACGCTGCAGCCATTATGTTGGGAATAACACCAAAAAAGAGAGAGAGAGAAAGAGAGGGAAATTTCTTGCAGTATTCCAAAAGTTCTTGGACTCAGTAAAGAAGTTATACATGTGGCTTACTCATTACCATAAAGAAAAACCCCAGCCTCTATCTACGTTGGGATAACGCTCATAGTTGGACTACAATACCACGTATCATATCATGGATATGTCACATACAATTACAACCAAAAGTTGGTGACAATACATGGGCTTGGCAAAAATCACTGAAAGTATATGTGGGAAGCAATTGGCTATATGAGATTTACAATAAAGAGAATTATTTTATTATCATTTGGAAATTTTGTTATGCAGATTATTTTGATTAAATATCAATTCATCATGAATATGTGGTAGCAAAGCCATGAAAATATTATGTAGGAAGACCAAATGGAAATATGGGGGAATTTTTGCCAGGCATAAAATTAAATCTAGCCTATAATATAAGGGAGCAAGATAAATACATAAAGATGATATGATTCATGTGAAAATCAAAGAGATTTTGTTAGGAGGGTAGATGACTTACTATTGATATATAGTAAAGGGTGAAAATCATGAAAAATTGAAATGTGTCACAAAAACATACTATTCCCTAGAAGAGTATCTTTCTAAAGTCAGAAGATATCATTTGTGAGAAGCCAAGTTTTCTCAAATCAAAACAAACGTGTAAACAAGCAAACAAAATATCCTTTGGGCAACACAATTCTGTGACTCAGAGAATATTTTTTAAAAAGTAAGACTGCTTTTCCTCAGGAACGTATGAGAAAATCTCTGCAAATTTCAAGCACAAGCGAGTTGCTTCCCAAATTGGCCATTTGCACTTCAGGGCTAAAGCTGAAAGCACACAGAATTGCCTGAGTAATTCAATTGCAGGCAGAATCAATGCGCGTGTGAACACTGCCCTGGTCAAAGGTTGGCCCTTAGGCTGCAACTTGAATCAATTTTGGGTAAGCTAAGTTTGATTACATTTTCAGTGATGAAGCTTTCAAAAGCAATTTTGAGCTTGCCTATTCAGGAGCTTTTTGGTTCTGTTCCGAATCTGTAATACTGATTAAAGAAGCATCTATCTATTTCTTTTGATGATGATTGAGGAGAAATGAGAGAAATAAAAATGAGGGAACATGATCCAGAAGGGGAAGAGAGAGAGACTGACTATCCCATGAGAGCAATGGGATGAGCCAGTAATTCTTTTTATCCTTTGAAAAAAAAAATAGTAACAATGAGGATAAGGGGAAGGAAAGAATTAAAAAGTATTGTTACAAGGAAAAGAAAATAATAGACGGAAGATTGTCACAACGGTGATATAGGGCAAGCGAAGACTATTTTGGCAGGTAGGGTCCATTTTTTCGGGTACCGCTGGCAGGAGGAATTTTGGAGCAATACAGGTGGTTCTGCAGTATGAAGCAGAATGGGCGTAGAAAGGACGTGAGATACGGACCCCACCAAGCACTTGCTCCTCAGAGGAGGGAACTCTTTCCGTTTCCGGACTCCAGCAGAGGCCCGGCTGCAGAGTCGTGCAAGTCTTCCCCCAAACGTGTTTCCTTACTGATGCTACTCAGTTTTATTACACATATTATCTAGGTTTCCTAAGCCTGCCATAAATGACAGTGCCTCCAAGGAATGATAATTTTTTTGAGAAAATGCATATTTCCCTACAGCTATGGCCATTAATTCTTAAAGCAAACACTGTTGTCCTCATGGTCTTACGAAACTATGTTGCTACATCTTATCTAATGAGTGTTTCAGAAAACCTGCGATTCCTCCTCAGTGAACAGAGCAGGGACTCCAATGTCTCTTTGACAAGAATTATGATCTGCCTCACTAATTAGGCAGTGCCACACGGGCACTAATTGGGCCGAATCAAAGACAGAAGCTGCAGATTATGCAACTATCTGAAACCACATTTTAGAGTTAGGTAACTGAAGTTGCTTCTTTGACTTAAAACTGTGAAAGAGAAACCTTTCTTTTTTATAAAAAGGCTAAAATAGGAAAAAATCCAGCCTACTATAAATGTCTGACCACAGCATAAGTGAAATAACGTTTCTACGTGAGCAAGTCTTGCTTGACTTATTCAAATCTTCCTTGAGTACATACTGGGCAGACAGCTAATCTGTGTCTCTGTAGAGAAATCTGAACTGAATTACATTTTGAAGTAAGGAAAGCCAGTGTACACTGAATAGACCCAGTCAATGAAGACACGCCATTCTCTGTTCCTTCTCTAGCTGTTTTATAGATACTAAAACTGAATTTACGGTGCCCCAGAGAAAGTTGGCCCACGGAAATATCGTTGCTCTCACAGTTCATTCTTTGTCTTTTTACCTTTATCTGAGACATCAAAATAGCCAAAAAAAAAAAAAAAAAAATTAAAGCCAATTTGCTGTACTTTTTCTTCTTGTGGAATATTTTATTAATTACTTTTCACACTGACTAAGGGAAGTCAGAAGTTTAATAACAGTAGTACTCAGCATTTCATAATCATCGTTTTCTTCACACATATTTCTGGGTCTTTTGTTAGGGGTCACGTTTCCATTTTCCAGAGAAAGAAATCACAGCATTGAGGTAGAGGTGAGACCCTGTCCCCAACTTCGCCACCTTATCAGGTGCTCCGTGTGTTAGATACGGCTTCCGGTCCAGCCACAGCTGTGGGGAAACAGTGCATGCTGGGTAAGGATGCTCAGAGGGACTTCTCAGGAACACTGGAGGGAAAGGTCTCAATAGACTCTGTCAGAGAAGGGCAGGAAAGACACAGCTGAAGAAGTCCACTCACATGTTTTCTTTAGGCTAGACACGTTAGCATATTTTCATTTTTAGAAGGCCCTCCATAACAGCCACAACCTTCATATCCACGGGGTTGGATTTTGGCCTAATTTGTTACAGGGTTACAGTGGGTGTGAAATGAAATAGCGAGCAAGAGGTCTATTCTAGTGCCTTTTCACAGGTTACTGGCCAAGAGAATTGAAACTGTGAACACAAAGGGGATTTCTCTGGACAGTAAAATTCTGTGTAGAGAAGGTAAAACGACTAGGCTGGTGCTGTGGAGCTGAGTTTTATGGAAAACTCACCACAGACAGAGACAAGTATGTTGAAATGAATTATTTTCTGTTGATAAAATATAATTTTAAGTTCAATGGCAAAAACGCACAGAAGGGAAAATAATAGGAACTTATACTTTTAAAGGAGTAAGTCTAACTTTTAAAATAACAACATGCACACAGACATATACATACGCACAGAGGGTGCCCAAAATGTATACACTTTTTAAGAAAGGAAAAACTGTATTAAAATTGTAATACTCAATATATACCCACACCATCTGTCATCTTGTATATTGTATCTTGTATCCTTTCTAATTGCAGAAGCCGAACATGACTTGACTATTACTTTTAAAAACATAGATTTCTTAGGATCTTAGAGCAGTACAGCTTAAAGATAAATGAGAGATTATTTATTGCAGTCTCCTCATTTTATAGCTGGGTGAACTGAGGCCAGAAAGTTAAGTGCTAAGGACCTTTCCAATTTAAGGCCAGTCTGATTCATAGGCTAGGGCTCCTAATAAAGTTTTATGATTGCCTTTGAAACACTTTTTGATTTTTCTGTATCTTTTTGGTACTTAACTCTCCTAAGCTCGCTGCATTTCAAGGTTGGTCAATGACAATCACAAACACCAAAGCTCCCGCTCCCTTTGGCATCCACTGACCCTTGGTCAGCTGTGGGATGTACTTGTGGTACCAGTAGCTTGAAAATGCAGCTGTCAAATTGCCTCTTAAGCTGGGATAAACACATCAGTAGAGAAATTAACAACCCTCTCTATCAACCTGCCCACTTTTTTCCCCTACTCATTACAAGTAAATGTTTATGTGCATGGCTGATTTAATTAATAATTCTAATAAAAAGGACAATATCATAATGATATACAGTCGTGCATTAATACATGAGGCAAAGAGCCAGCGCTGTTAATTTGGGTACCCAGTGAAGTAAGGCTGCACAGGTGTTCAGGTTATATAGATCTCAGCCTGCTGTGTTTACCCTTTCAGTGTTGGGATTACACATAATACAGGAAAGAAAAGAAAAAGGAGACCCACATTGGATGGACATTGGTTTTGGGCTAACACCGTATTGGCTGTTTAGCCATTTACTCCTCGTAAGCAATCCTATTCAAATAAGTTATTTTCCCTTTTTATAGGTGAGATGACTAAGGTTCAAAGACTGACAATGAGAGGCCTGAGATGCTTGATGTAGGATTAATAGCTTCAGCTCCAACCTGCACAACTCAAAGCTCTCAGTTCTCCCTGTGCAGCGGGAAGGGTTCTGGAGCAGGCAGGGGAAGCCAAACTCTAGCTGTGGTTGTGCTGTTTGATTCTGAGCTCTGACTCACCCTCATTTGACTTTACTTCCCTCCTCTATAAAATGAAAGAATCAGTGTAGATGAGAGGATTCCAAAATGAATTCTCTGGAACTCTGACATTTTGACAGGCTTCAAAATCACTATGTAATGTGGTGGGTAGGAAAATAAGAGGATTTTCTAGATTTCCTTCCAATACATCAAACCGATTTTATCCTCATTACACATTAAGAGTTTGTGTAAGTTTCCTTTGGGGGAGGACAGATTCCATTGCTGAAGAATTGACTCGGTAACATCTGAGGCATCCTCCAACTCTAAATTTCTCTCAGTTGACAGAAGCAACTAAAGCCCTATTTGGTTTTCTCCGACGGCAGGTTGGTGACATGGAGTATCACAGGCTCCAACAGTCACTCTGACTGCTGCCCCCTCCCGGGTATTAACTCTCCCAGGTGCCATTACATGGCCATGTTTCTGGAAAATACTCATGGTTTTAGGTAAAGGTTTGGGAGGAAGCAAGTCTTCTTGTTTTACTCATATTCATTTTATCACATTTGTTTGCGTCCACCACGTGTGTGAGGATTATGTCTGTGTGTGTATTTTTCTTTGGTAGAGGGCTGTGCAGCTGTCTCAAAATCTCCCTACCACTGAAAACCTAATTTTTGTCAAGTATTTAATATTAGAATGCAAGAACGCCTTTTTGTTAACATCTCAAAGCTGCGAGGACAAAGCAAGTTTGCTCACACAGAACTCTGTCTTCAATTATCACAAAGTGTAAATTTATTACTGCCTCTTTCTACTAAAATGGAAACCCTATCTTTTTTCAGTTGCGGGAAGGGATATAAATTTTGATCTAAAGTACAACTCATCACATTTGTGGCATTGCCCTTCATGTGGACTGAGAGTTCATTACAGCAGGCAGGTAACCGAGCACCCACACCGCTCCTACTGGCCCGTGGGGAACTTGAAACAGGCAGAGAGCTGGAGTGTTACCTGCAGGGCACAGCCGGTTCTGTACTCAACAAACCACTCAAAACGGACCGTCTGCTCGCATCACTGAACTCTAAACAGGGGGAAACCATTGCATCACCCACATTCTTACTTAATCCAGTAACCTCCTCTATTTCACTCTTAGATACAAGCTACGACTTTTTTCTTTTGTAGAAGAGGAGTTGCCTATGAAATTAGGCAAGGAAGAAATGGCCTTTAACATGAGAAGAGACATTCCAGAAAGTTACATAGCACTGATGTTGTGAAACATTTAAAATTGGAACTTCATTATTCTCTCCACGGGGTTTCTACGGCATCGAAAAGACAGTTTCAATGGATCCTCTGAATGTTTTATGTGCAATATTTCTGAGACAAATGCTTTGTTACTTTGAATAAAAGTATGTGTACGTGAGTGTGAGATGAGTGTGATACATGGATGTGAGAGGCATCCCCTTAGCTACACAAGCAAAGAACTTGCCCCTATGCTCTGACATCACATTGTGGAATATTATTATTCCCTATTTGGGGGCTACAAGCAAAGATTCCTTGTCGGCATTATGGCTACAGCTGTCCCAAATATGTTCATGTGTTAGACTTAGGAGAAGGTTGTCTTAAACAGAGGCTGTGCGAATTTTAGCACTTTGCTCATACCACTTTCTTCCTTTACTAAAATTCTTCCTTCTGTTTCCTTTAGATGGCAAGTCTTTAAATATATGGCCAATGTTGAATATTTGCTTTTTAGCAAAAGCAAAAAACATAGTCTATACAGCACGTTTTAATTATTAAAATGCCCACGTTTCACTGGTTGCTGAATTCAGGCTCAGCGACGGTGCACATTTGATGAATTGGACCCATAGATGGCAGGATGAGACCATTCAGTTCACATTCTTTAAGAAACAGACTCAGAAGAAACATCTACTCAGTTGCTTATATTCAGGAAGCAAAGAAACACAGGTGGAAAATAACAAGAGAATAACAGTTCCGAATCCTAAACTTTTTACTTAATAAGGACTTTTACTATGAATAATTGGCACACGGCCATCGTTCTTGATTTTGTTTTCTTCTTTGAGGGACGATCTATACTGAGCCACAGAATATTGTCTCTCTCTCTCCTTTTCTCCGTCTTCACTTTCACTTTGTACTTTTAAAAACGCAAACGTGTTTCACAAGTTTTTGGACAGATAATCTACAAGACGAGTGATCCTGTTTGTACACCAGCTTTCCTGCAGTGTTGCCACCGTAAGTTTGCTTCCTCTTTACTTGAGAAAGTAGATTCTTTACCTGAAGTAATTTAAGGTAATCTATTGATGAAATAACTATCAAAATCTCCACTTAAAATTACAGTTTCTTTCACAATCACAGCCAAAAGCCTACAGGTCATGGAATAGAGAGACTTTAACATGTCTTGATGTGAAGTCACAGCCCGTACTTAGGTTTTCCAGGATCCAAGACAGATGAGAGAAAGAGGCAACGCTTTCTCTGAAGCTGAGAATGAAGGCAACTTGCAGAAAAAAGAGAAAGCTTGACAAATGCAGTTCACCCCAGGCTGGGGCGCGTTCTGTGCAGGCGGGGGAGCTGCTGATTCACACAACCACTGGGGCTGCTCATCAGAGACGCGCATCAGACCAGCTGCCGGAGCATCGAGGCACGAAGTCTGCTTCTACCGTAGCCTCGCCTCCTGGAAAAGCAGTCGGCCGGCCAGGACTCTGCTTCCTCATCTGTTTATTTAGCCTTAGTCTACACAATCTTGGCTTTTACTCCCAGCTGTTCACAGCAAGTACTCTGTCAAAGGTCACCAGTAAGCACACGACGGTTGGAGACAGTTGCTTGTTTCCTGACCTTCTGTGGCCTGACGTAGCATCCACGTTCTTGAGATGGTTCCCTTGAAATTCTCTGCTTCTTGGGAGTTCAGGCGTCCCGCATCCCCCTCCGCATGGACTCTGCCTGCATCTGCGTGGAGCGGAGCGTCTCTCCCCCTCACTCTTCCATCTGACTTCGCTTGGATTTCTGTTCTTCTTCCTATTTTTACTCTACGTGGCCTTTATGAGAACTCTGATTTACCCTCAGCGGTGACACCACTGGCTCCATGTTTCTCATTTTCAAGTCTGGATCTCCATTCTGGACTTCCCATCCAGCTACCTACTGGACATGGCCTCAAATGCAGACTGTCTAAAATCGAACTCATTCCCTGCTTCTAATCTTTGCTTCCTCCCCAATCTAAAAGTGTCCGTCCTCCTGCATTCGCCTTGTCCTGAACGTCACCCAAACTGAACGTCGGGGCCGTCTACATTCTCCAACTCCCATTCTGCTTTCTCCAGATGCGCTCATGCCTTCTATCCCCTAATTACCCCCAACACTCTCCCCTCTGCTATTAATTTTTGTACAATTACCTTTTTTTTGCCTTTATGATTGAAAGCTTAGTACCAGGGTTTAGCACCCCAGATTGTCTAAGAAAGTGCTTTGGGAACCAAATCAGTTGATATCATTCCCTTGTTTAAATCCGTCAATGGCTCTCCAAAACCAGGATCAAGTCCAAACTTATTTTCAACCCTTCTTGTTCTAATTTTTGCTGACTTGTCTAGCCTCATCGCACAATACTTTCCTTTCACCTTTTTATTCTGACTAAATTAAGGAACAGAGTGTCTTCATATATATGATTGTTTCATCCTGACATCCATGTCTTTTTTTTGACCCAGGTCTCACTCTGCTGCCCAGGCTGATGTGAAGCAGTGTTGTCACAGCTTACCGCAGCCTCTAACCCCTGGGCTCATGTGCTCTCCAGCCTCAGCCTCCGGAGTAGGTGGAACTACACAATCAGGTAACTTTTCTTGTAGTTTTTGTACACACAGGTTCTCACCATGTTGACCAGCCTGGTCTTGAACTCTTGAACTGCTGGCCTCAAGCAATTCCTCCATCTTGGCCTCCTGAGGTGCTGGCTGCCGATGCAGGTGAGCTGCTGCAGACGGCCATGGCCTCGTGTTCACACGAGCGACAGTGTTTTTCTCTTTCTTTCTCTCTTCCGTCACCATTCTCACCCCCAGCTCTCGTCAGTCAGCCTTAGCCCAGGGGCTCCTCCTCTGTAACTGGCCTGAGCGTTTGAGCCTGACGTGATCCTCCTCACTCCTGTGCCCGTGAGTGTAGCCTGACAGCCTGTGACGTCCTCCCTCTGACAACGAGACAGTGATGGCTAATGTGGGGGCTTTGAGCTGTACGTTAGTTATAATTCAAATGGTGATACAGCCACATTAGATGGAAGTCCTCTCATACCCCTAGTGACTGGATTAAAAGTCCTCTCTGCCCGCTGACCGAGACCGTTGACCAGACCTGCACAGCCTGTGCCCCTGACTCTCCTGCATTACAGATGCCCCTTCCCTCATTCCTGTCCTCTCTCTCCCTGAGAACTCCCTAAGGACAGGACTGCAGTCCCAGTAAGGCTTTCTTCCCAACGTCCGCCGAGTGCTTTGCAAAATGTCGGATGTCAATATGTGTGTGTGTGTGTGTGTGTGTACATATACACACAGATACATAGATCTGACAAATGAATGTTGCTATTAAATGAATAATCTCAAAATAGAACTATTATAGTATTTCTGCCTGTCCTCTGTGAATCTCCTGGATTTCTCTGAAATTATTATCACAAAATCCGGTGAAAGTACTGAGCAAGGAAGGAGGGTAAATGACGAGCTCAATTGGGACACTGTTTTCAGTTTGCATGACTCTCCCTGGCCCACTCAGGCCCGTTTACCTCATAGCTCTCAGTAAAGTACGAAGCTGCCAGTCATCAAATAAAGTCAGTCACCTATATACTTTTCTTTCAAATGAATTTGACCAAGTGCTCTTGAGGGGTGGTGTAAAGCTGTAACAACGGCCGTGTTATCGAATGCTTACTCTAGTCCAGGCTGAGTGATGAGTGTGTTGCGTGCATCATCTCATTCAAATCCCACCCTGTGCAGAGGGAGGATTATTGCCCTCATTTTATAAATGAGTTAACTGAAGGCTTGGAATTTTGGTAACTTGCCCAAAGTCACACAGAACTGCTGCTTGGTAAAACTGGGACTCAAACCAAGACGAGCTTGACTCCCATGATGTGAAAGACACTCGCACACACGCAGGCTCCCGCACACACTCACATGCCCAGTGTGCTGTACGTCCTTAGGAAAGTCTTAGTGATGGCAAAGCTCTAACATACAGTCTGCCTTTTATGTTTTTGGTGATCTGGAAAATGTGAATTATTACAAATAGGAAAAGTAGATTATAACAGTCCAGAGTCTATGCTAGATCGTATAGATGAGAAACTAATTCCCGGTGGCTAAAACTCTGTGGGATGTTATTATCAACCAGTTTCAGCATCTGCTATTTGCCAACATTATGCCAAGTAACCCTCATTTCAAATTTTATTTTTGAGCTTATCAACTCTAGAGTGATACAAATCATGAAAGCATGACAAATTTCTTATTTAAAACATGTACCAAATATTTCCATGTATGCAGGTGGCAAACTTTTTTGGGGGGTCTACCTCCTTTCTCCTATATTAAGAGATGGGCCAGTTAAGCTTTATTTACTGATGGAAGGACTGATATATAACAGAAGATTAAAAAAATTCCTTAGCAGGTTAAAAGCCAATAATGTACCTACTTAGAACTGGCTTACAATCTTTAGTCATTTTTAGAGGTTGAGCATGTTCCACTCAAAGACTTTGTGAAGATGTGGGGGGACTTCTTTTTGAGGGACATATTGTCTTCTCTCTTATCTTAGCATCTTATAAACTTCAAGAAAACTGCCTTTTCCCATATACAGAGGGCATAAAAAATACACATTTTAAGAAATGAAAAACTGCATTAAACTTGTAATAAACAAGTGACTTCTGCAATTACAAGAGATACAAGATATAACATACAAGACAAAAAACACTACTGGTATATTTTGAGTATTACAATTTTAATACAGTATTCTCCTTTCCTAAGATGTGTATGCTGTTTTTGGCAACCTCTGATAGCTTACAGATTCATAATGCCTGTGTGGGGTAATTGCACTATTCTGAGGACATTCAAAAATCTTATTAAAATGTGTATTTGGATGTCCTTAAGTCTCATTTTTGCATCATAAGCTTTTAGATAGATATCAACGCCACTCACCTTTTATATATTCAAATTTTATATATAGTTTGTTGTTCTTGAACATTTACTTTTAAAAAGAGATTTCAAATATTGAAGAATATCAGTATAATTATTAAAGAGAAGGTAGTAAAAAACATAAGACTAAGAATTAAGTAACATGTAGAGATTTATCTTTTGAAGACCATGGTGCAAATAATATAGATTATCTCTCACTCTGCTGATGATTTTGGGTTCGCAGTAAGAGGCAGTGAAGTGAGGTACTTAAGGTCTCTCAAGCCAAACTGTCAGGGTTCACATCTTTGCTTTGTCACTTACTAACCAGTTCACTTTGGCCACATTAATATTATCTTTACAAGTTTTCTAATCTGTAAGAGGGGAATTATAGAATATAACTTGTTGGATTGTGTGGGAATTAGTGAACAAATTCATATAAAGAAATTAGCATAGGGTCTGGTCCAGAATAAGTTAACAATAAGTGTTATTTACAATTACAGCGATATGGTCTTATCATCTGTAGGGGTTACAAGTACACAGTCTATAGCTCAAAAAATAGTTCACTCACTCATTTGTTCACTAATCCACTCATTTCCTTACTTAATGTTTAATTCACTTATTCACTAAGGATTTACTAATTCCCTATCAATAGCACTGAGCTTAGTGATACGGGAGAGGAAATAACTAGTCAGACATTGATCCTGTCTTCTTAAAGAACTTATAATTTGGTGGAGAGCTGACAATACATAAAAATATTTATATTGAAAAATAGAAATCTTAGTGTAATAAGAGCTCCAGATGAGGTTATACAAGAGTCCTGAATATAGGGAAATGTCCTCCGACTCTCAGGGCTGAGCTATTGACTACATCAAATTGTGCTACCACTGAGTAGCACATTAACAAGCAGCAGCTCACGGCAGAGAGCGATCGTGAGAGGGATTGGGATGATTTTACATTGAGAAAACTTTCAGCAGGGCATTCTTTCCCTGATCGTGTGCAGGTTGCCAGAGTAAAACGAATATTTCACTACGTGATGTTTGCTCTTAATGTGTCACGTTTACTATGCTCCAGTTTTGAAAATCAGACTACATATAATTTAGAAATTTCAGTAGCAAAAACTTACTATGTTATTAGGCCATGAAATTTTCTTTACTTTGCTTTGTTAATTCATTTATTCTGTTAGGCTATTGAATATTTAAACCATTTAAAATATTAATACTATATCAAAGGAGTGCCAATATTTACATTAAATTGTAATTCACACTGTTCCATAATGTTTTCCATGGTTTCTATTACTCACAATTACACTCAATAAATCATCCTCATGGAAGAAACTCCAGCAAACATATGTTTTCTTCTGGAATTAAGTACTAAGAAATATTAAGGAATATTAAGCTGGAATAGTAATATGTGATGTACACTGATATATTTTACTTAAACATAAGAGGCTCTTAAATTATGGTAAGCAAAAACTCATAACCTACGAAGCTGATTACATTTTTCATTAGTAGGAATATCATATATTCCATCCCTGCTTCTGGAAAATGGAAACGATCCTGTCTGTGATGAACTCTGCAATCTTAACATTTTTCAGGGATAGATTCTATCACAGGATGATAACATAAATACGCATGTGCCAGGTTAATATAAAATATTGACTATCTGAGATAAGGATGGTTCAGAGAGCATTGCGTGACTTTCCACAGTGGTCCTTGAACATTTCGAGAAACACTTGATTTCAAAATTAGGAATATTTTATGGCCATCACAATCTGTTGGTTGTGGAAATGCTGCAGTTCCTTAGAGGAGGAACCATTAGTGTGGCTTTTCTGCCTTTCACTCAGCGGTTCTCAATCTGTGGGTCGCGACCCACAGGAACTGTATTAAGGGGTGGCAACCTTAGGAAGGTTGAGAACCGCTGCTTTAACTGATCCTGTGTTTGCTCTTCTTTATTCATTTCTAGTCCTTATGAACCAAAATACATTAGAAATGCAGCAGTTATTCGAGGAAAACCTGAAGCTGTATTTCACAATACGGTTTGGAGTAAAAATGTTCTCTACATAGATAGACTATTTTGTCCATGATAATTTACTTACTATTTTATTTATTTATGGCATGTAAAACTCTGGTTAGACCCAGAAAAATGTCTGAAGAAAATCAACCAAGAGTAAATTTAAGCCATATTAACCTATGCTTCAAAATAACTTAACTCATTAGAAAAAACAGCAGCAGCAAAATCCTCCAAACCAACTGTCTTTAGTCAGAAGACATTTTTCAGTTAGCCTTTGTGTTTGTGTAATTTTTCCCCTTTTCTGAGCTCTAAGATGTTCTTTCTCTGTGGACCTAGGCTTCTACAGGAATCATACCCATCTTTTTGGGGGCAAAGTTCCCTCTGTATCAGGAATGTGTCCTAGTGGGCTGAGTTCTACAACGAACACCTTCCACTCTGTGTGTTACGCCCACTGATGTGCAGGAGCCCAAGGCAGCACGTTACTTACGGCTCAGAGGCAGGCTCGCATTGGTCGTGCCGAGCTTGTTGGCAGCCACACAGGTATAGTTGCCGAAGTGCTCCTGTGTCACGTTGGTAACAGTGAGAATGGATCTTGTGCTAAAATTTTGAATAATAATTCCTTGTTGGCCATTGAAGAGCCTAGAAAACAAAATATATACTATGAATGCCAGTTTCATTTTTATCTTAGGGGGGTTGTCATGGCAACCCATAGACAACACGATCACATTGCCGTTAGCACAGAGCATGCCAACAGTGCAATCATATTTTCTTCCTTACATTAGATATTGGGAAGGGAGTTTTCTTTTAGAAAATTAAACACACCACAGCAAAAAACATCTCATCTATTAGATAAAGTCAAGAAAGAGTAAAAGGGAAATGAATATAAACATTTCACTGTTAAGTACAAGTGATTGCTTCTAGGTCAGCTAGCTGGAGTATGTCTAGACCATTCCCGATAATATTACTGAATAACTCCCATGAAAGTAACCCTACAACTGTGGGAGAATGGTTCTGAGTCCAGAGTCGACACTATTTCACCGTTGCCATGAAAAACCCATGAAAGATGACTTCCATTAAAACTAGAACGAGTTAACAGGATAGTATTAAATACAGCACTTGAAGTCGAGTCACATCTCTGCCATTTTTTATTAATGTGCAAGGGAAGGTCCTTTAAGTTCTCTGGACTTCAACATGAAATTCCCCTCTACCTGATTCCACCCTCCTGGCCCAACAGTCAGCCTCCATCAGCCATCTCGCCACCAGGGGTTCTCACTCTCAGGTCGCTATGGGTTCTGCATCCTGAGTGCGCCGGCTTCTCCTGCTCCCCCACTTTTCCTGAACCTGCACCCTGTCTCATGCGCCTTTTCTGTCTCCATCAGTCAGATTCTTCCCTCCACGTGCAGGGTGGAACGCAGGCACTCTCTCCTTGTCAAACGCTTCCTAAACGACTCTCCTCTCTCTCCAAGTTTCTCCACGTTGTTTTCTCTGGGGTTTCCTTGCACACAAGCCTTTTAACACCAAAATCCCCCCCAAAACAAAAAAACAACCCCCGCCCAAAAAAACTACCAAGTTTTATTTTTTTCAACTCCTCAAAAGGCAGGGACAAACGGACATACCTCCTCTAATATCTGAATCTTCTACCGCACTTAAGAGTGGTATCCCAGCCACATAATAAATAGCGCATAGGCCAGCATGGTCCAGGCGACGTCCCCCCAAAGGTATTGGTAAGCCCCTTCCTATGGCCTCTTCAAGAAATGATCTAAATATAAACTCTGCTACAACGAGGAGAGCAACCAGATACCAGCTTGTCCCTAATCCAGCCCTGGTTGACTGGGGTTGCTCTGATCATAATGGCGACTATGGAAGCTTACAGTCCACATGGCACGCTGGCTGTTAGTCTTTGATATGTTTGAGATTTGGTACTAAATATTTTTTTATTCTGGAAGATGTTGTAAATGGAATCCCTGGAGAGTTTAAGCCAAGTTCCTTGGCATTATGTTGTGTGGTTTGCGTATCAATTTAGATAAACTATACGGTAGTTAGATGCAGGTTAAAATCCGCAGGCTCGCTTCATTTCTCTGGGGATTACTTACATTTCACTTAAGAGTTTGGTTTGTCCTAAATACAAACTTTAATCAGGTTAATAAAACTTTCAGTTGAATAAATATTAAACAACTTGAGCAATAAATTTAATGATCTCCAATTCTGATGTATGAAAATGTGGCATAAAATAGGGTGGATAGCATTTTTATTCCTTTGTCTCATATTTCAAAGCTATCAACGTTTATGCTAGATTCCCACAGTTACTGTTGCATGGTTTTCTGCATCCCATTAATAACTTTATTTTTAACTAATCAGTATATGTCTTGTGCATAAAAAGTGCTCTGTGAGCTTCCACATTATGGCTCAAATCCATTTACCCACATCCATGTCATAGACACACTCTCAAGAGAGCCCGGCGACTCTCTGGACCACTAAATCCCTGTTGTGCTCCATCTACGGAAACCAAGATTGTTTAGCTGCTTAAGAATTGAGAAGAAATTAAGTGCAGTTTTCAACTGGCTAGACGCTGGGGAAGAAATCTCAGGGAAGACTATTCAGACACCCCACGGTACTATTTGCCTCCGCACCTTCTGGCTGTCTTTCTGGGTGAGTTAGCTTTCGATCCCCTGCCCTTTAATGTACCTACAGGCAAAGACACAGATGTTGCTGACTCATGTGGCGTGTCCCCGCTCGGTGTGCACAGGCCCCCTTTTGGCCTGCAGCCAGCAGCGCTGTGAGCATCATCACTAGAGTGGCTCGGTAATGCTCTCACCCTGCCATGCTGCTCAGCAAGGCAGGTGATTATGGCCAATAAAAAAAGCACAGACCCTTCCCTGAGGGAATTTTCTTCCCTCTAGGGGAAACTTCCTTTCTGAGATTACTGGAGAAGTCCCAATCTTACTTTCTTCTCTAGTTGGGAGTTTTAGAAGTGCTGACACTTCAAACACCACTTGAGAACCTCTCTCTGCCTGGGAGGTAGCTGGAGGGACTTTTGCAAAGCTGACCTTGAAGGACAGTGACATCTGAGATAGTGCATATTTCTAGAGAATGTAGTTTTGTGATTTTTCTGCAGGGATCTGGGGTATGAGGACAGACTTTCTCAATTATTCAAATCAATTCTGAAAATATTCATTAAATTCCTACAAAGATAAGTGCTACCCTGAGTGATCAGGGACTCATCTGAGCAGCACATGACCTATGCCTTTGAGAGGATCAGAGCCAAGGGGAAGAATCTGACAGGTAAATAAGTATTTACACCAGAAGGCTATTTTAGTTACAATGGAACCCTGTCAATATGGCACATCTACCCTTAGTTACTGGATATAGATATTTGTATGAACCTAATGTGATTTCACTCTTTGACTAACAATGAATTACAAAACTTCTCCTTATTGGTGAACTTTTTTCTTTATGAAATGGATTTATTATGATTTTCCTTATTGGTGAACATTTTATTATTGGTTCTTATTGGTTCTCCTTATTGGTGAACATTTTTCTTTATGAAATGGATTTAATATGATTTTCTATAACTACACTTCTGTAAAGGAAGTCATTCTTACATTCACTTAGATTATAGAATAAAAGATGCTTTCTACAGCCCCTCCCTTCAAGAAAGGGAAACAAATTTCACTGAGCTAGGAGTTAAATATGGCATTCATTTCTTCAGCATAGATAAGTAGCATATGGCGCTTACCTGGAAATACTTGGTGGTTTCCTTGTGTTGCATTTTTATCACAGAGGATATGGTCATAAGCTTCATCTATTACTGTGCACCCTGCTGTCCTCTCTCCTCCGAACCCAGCAGAAGTTTGCTCCATAGTGAAACCCATCATTCTCACTCCTTCCTTGTCCATCTGCCTTCCACTGATGCCTCATAAATCTGTGGACCGCAGGCTATTTGCTTTGCCAGCGGTTGCTGTCAGCTCCTAAGTGCCACAGCCCAACTCGCTAACTAGTTCTGAATTAGAATAGTTCCCTGTATATTCCAGTGCCGCTCAGCAGTAGCACATGGAAAGCATGCTGATTACGAGGGGTCCTTACATTTCTAACACCTGAAGTGTTCTTTACAATCATAACCTCCTTCAGGCCATGGTCATCTGGGATGACCAGAAGAGCCTGTAGCAACATCGTCACACACAAAAAGCTGACCACACAGCCATCAGCTCCGACTGTCAAGATTGCAAAAGTAAATAAAGCAGCTCTGCTGTGCCTCTTTCATTTCATATTCATATACAGCCTCAATCCAAATTTTAAGAATGTTGTTCACTGTCTTTCCAGATCAGAAATGACAACAAACACTTCTAAAAAGACTAACTTTCAGATGAAAATAGCCACACGTTGGCTTGGCGCCTGTGGCTCAACGGGCTAAGGCGCCAGCCACTTACACCTGAGCTGGCGGGTTCGAATCCAGCCCGGGCCCACCAAACAACAATGACGGCTGCAACCAAAAAATGGTCAGGCATTGTGGCGGGTGCCTGTAGTCCGAGCTACTTGGCAGGCAGAGGCAGGAGACTCTCTCCAGCCCAGGAATTGGAGGTTGCTATGAACTATGATGCCACAGCACTCTATCCAGGGTGACAGCTTGAGGCTCTGTCTCAAAAAAAAAAAAAAAATAGCCATATGTAGATTCCATTGCTAACTGTAGGAAACATACTAGAGAGTCTCAGATAATAACATTTAAACTATTAAAGTAACATGCGACAGGAGTAAGGGAATCATTCTCAAATAATGGTCATTCTTTAATCAGACTAGAATTATGATCACAATAGAACTCACAATAGAACTTGTCACAACAGAACTCATCATGTGAGTGGATAGGATTAATACAGTCTTATCCAGTATTTGGTATTAGAGGGTGGGGGAAGACAGTTCTTGAATAATAAGTTATATTTACAAACAGAAAGAAACTTACTAGTGGCAATGGATTGTAGAATCATGGATTTTCAAGGCATGGTATGAACTAAAGATATAGCTCAAAATTAGAGAGAGAAAGTAAGAGGGAGATTTCAAAAAAGGCCTAGGCGATGGAAGAATGAATGGAAATGGTGATTTACAACTGATCGAGCACAAGTCAAACAACAAGCAAGCCTCGATCCAACCAGCTGTCTGATAGTCCTGTGGATCAGAGGCCTCCCGACTGTTTGTGTGAGGCTTTATTCATGCCTTTCAGTGCAGCCTCCAGCTGTGTTCAGCCCCCAGTGGAGTCTGAGGTGGGGCCCGTGGCAGGCTTCCCCCCTGCAAACGACTCCCCAATGTACACAGACCCCCAGCACCAGTTACTGTTTGCGTCCTTCCTCTAGGTTCACTAGAGGGAGAAAATCTCTCCACAAAGTGTAACCTAGCCAAGCGACAAACCGCAATATTGCAGAGTAATTCCCAATTTGCCTCTGAAGTTCAAGTTGTAGTGATGCTCGAGAGTTACTGCGTTCTGCCAGACTTGGCCAAATCATCATCATGACATCAAAATACTTTTTGTAACATCATTTCACGTGTAAGATTTCATGGATGTGTGTGATTTTTGATTAAGGCCCATCTTCCCCATTAGAGTGGCAGTGCATTAGAGCAAGATTCCTGGCTAGTTTCGTTATTTGTTTTATTCTAAGCATGGTCTATAGTGCTTGGGTCTTAGTAGGTACATAGGAATAATTGTTGCAAACTTGCCTGAATTAATCATGTCTTCATAATTTTGTAATTCTTATTTTTTTTTCTTCTGAGAAATGGGAAAAATGAAGCCAATGCCAAGTGTCAAGGTCCACATGGTTTAAGTACATATATATATATATATATATATACATATATAATAATGTGTATTATCTATGCACGTGTATGTCAAACGCAGTAAGCACTCGATTATGATAGGTGTTACTATTGTTCAACAATAGGGTCTGTTTCTTAGGCAGCACAGATACATTTCCTCTTACACAGCAGCAAAATATTAAACATTGAGCGTACAGGAAATTATTTTTGAAGAAAAAATCCAGGAGAGTGAAATGATCTTGGCATCATGATTTCAAGATGTGCCAAATCCAGTTACATGCGCATTATCCATCTCATCGAGGCTTTTCACAGATGTGCAGGGTAGATAACAAAAAATAAAAATAAAAAAGTAAAATGGGGGAGGAGGAAGAACTTCTAGATACCAGTGACAAATGAAAATTCATGTGCACATGTTGCTATGGAAACCTATTGGTTTACTGTGTTGCTTGAGACTTAGGGCTAGAAAACAATATGATATCATTTATTCTAGGAGCAGACTGAGGAATATCACCATCATTGTCTCCCCTCAAGGGGTATCTATCTTTAGTTGTGCATTTGAATAAATTAATGTTATTATAATATATTAGGACACTTCAATGAATCTAGACTTTATTAAGCTATTTAAAATGTATGTCTTGTTTACCTTATCAATTTTAATGAAATTAATTGTTTTAGATTAGAAACCTTCAGGCTGCTTTGCTTGTGATGGTTTGAATTGTGTGGAGAGGATATTACCCTTTAACTCTACATCAAATAAACAAAGGCGGCAGCGCGGGTGTCAACCTCCCCGCCTGCGGTGAGTTCCTGTATCCGTGACAACCTGGCCTGTGACTCTTCTTGAATAGCTTTGCTAAAATCAGTGTGTCTAGGATTTTAATGTCAAATATCAGCCCACAAAATAACAACACATTTTGCAGAGTCTACATTCCTAGAAAAGAAATCTTGAGAAGGTAACATTGAGCAACAAAATGCAGTTTCCTTTCTCCAATGATTTATTGGGTTTAAAACACCCCGCCATCTAAGGTGACAGGATTCGGATTCATTTGTGCAAATATTCTTTTTCTTTCTTTCTTTTTTTTTTTTTTTTTTGCAGTTTTTGGCTGGGGCTGGGTTTGAACCCACCACCTCTGGCATATGGGGTCGGTGCCCCACTCCTTTGAGCCACAGCCATCGCCCTGTGCAAATATTCTTTTACCAGTTTGCAAGGGTGCTAAAGGAAGAACGGCTCTACTTGATAATTAGTAAAAGGCTGTCACTCAGTCTTGCAATAGAGTGTGTTCATCACACCAAATACCACGTTAGGTGTTAGGGACATTAGAGGGAACAAGGCAGAACCCTCATTCCCAGGAAGGTTACAGATTAGTAGCAGCGGAGACAGGAAAGGGAGCTGAGTATGGTCTAACAGATGCTTTGCTAGACTGAGTGCAGGAGGGTACGTGTGCTGAGCTTCTGTCCCAGCTGTGCCAAGCTCAGAGCAGCTCTCCCGGACAAGATGACATCTGCATGGAGACGGGAGGCCCAGTTAGTGGACGGCAGACGGCTCAAGGCAGCCAGGGTGGGTCTGGGTGTGAGGGGCTTACAAAGGTGCCCACAGGGCCGAGGCCTGGAGAGAGAGTTCATGTCACAGTTTGGGAGCAACAACACTTCAGGATGACTATGGTCCCAGCAGCAAGACTCATAAAGAGAGGAAGAAAGGAGGCAGATTGTGGAGGGCTCCCATGCCACCCTGTGGTGTCAGGACTTTATTCCAGATGTAGCAAAAAACCAATGACAGGCTTCACCTATAACGTGGTAAATTCAGGTATTTATCAGGGATTAGTCACTAAGAATTTGAAGAACATACCAAAATCCCATCTGCTTACTGGTAGACTCTTGCTGTGTGAACACTCTAATTCTAGTAGGTCCTGCCGAGCCTCCTTCCCGTGTTCCTCAGCCAGGGGCCTCACCTCTCACCTTGTTGTCTGGATGGAGAACTTGGAATTATCCTCAAGTTGTCCAACCCATGCATCTGTTAGTCACTGAAATACAGATATCCACCTTTCCTCTTTTCTCCTTTTAAACGGCACCATCAATATTCAAGTTTAAGCTGTATTTTACCTTCCTATCCATACTTCGAACTGCTCTAAGAAACCTCATGTGAATATGGGGAGTGGATCATTTTACCACTCTCAAAAGGTCTGTTAACAGTTTTCCAATGCTATGGAATCTATTCCCCATGTCTCATACAACTGAACACCCTCCAGGTCTGGTCCTGAGATGCCTACTGTATCTGATTTCACGCCCTGCACACCAAGACTTAAAAACCCTCCGTACGTAATGCTCACATGACATTGACCGAGGTCTTCTCTTGCCTGTGCTTACCCTCCATCCCTTGCAGTGTTTGGAAGTGCTGCTCACCATTTAGGGTTCGGCACACAAGCACCCCTTTGCCTGAAGCATTCCTTAATCCTCTGATTCAAGTTCAGTATGTGTTCTAAGACAGAATCTCAGTCAGCATGTAGGGTAAAAGTTGCATTTATGAAAATTGCCCTTCAAAATTCCTTAAACTTTCTCCTTTTAAACTGTCATGCTTTTAAACTTTCTCCTTTTAAACTGCCATGCTTTACCAAATAGTCTCCAAAATGAAGCACAAGTATCTTAAAGTCAGTACAACATGATCGGTTTGAGTGTGAAAAGAAAGAATAAAAGTCCATTTATTGTATTTTCTTCCATCTTTTAATTTTTTCCTGTTGTATATCATTTAATTCATGCAATATATTAGATCAGAAATGCATACCTATAAGTAAAAAATCCATATGACTTATCATTAATGTTTGTTAAGTTTAAATTCTAGTCAAAGGGATAATATGTTCATAAACTGCTGTTGACCACGGCTACACACAACTGCCCATGGCTGAGCACTGTGTAAAGTAGTGGCTTTTGTTTTAGAGCCAACTAAGGGAGCAGTAAGGTATACACTTCTCATTATATGTATTTTTAAAACAGCAGAGTAGTAAGTCATGCCATTTATATTATTTTATATGTTTATGTCTCTTTTTTCTCTTTTCTTATCTAGCTCAAGGCACCCCAGGCTTAAAGAGCTGACTCTATGTAAGTGAAACAACGTAACAATTTGCAAAACCACCATGTATAAAAATGCTTTGAAAATAATAATGCATCTTACAAATGTAAGTAGTATATTAATAATCTCAACATACATAAGTTGCATGAAAAATAGTGAAGAAATGGCATTCATTACTGAAGAGATACAAATGGAGAAATATTTTAAACCATTCTCCTGGTTTCCTCAAAAATATAGGAAGGGGAGAAATACTTCCCTCCCATATTGTTTCAATGAAGAAATTGATGGCCTGCCTAGACAATCAGATAGTAAATATACAGACTAAGAAATGGGGGGGGGTAAGTCACTACATTTTATTAAGATTTCTCAAGTTCGTTCTACTTATGCAGAGCCAGAAATGAAAAATAATCATCACCTAAAATGCAACTTAACATCAATCTAACTGAAAAAGTCTCCTTCCTCCATGAAGAGTGGACATGGCACACTCCACATGGCTGATTTCAGCAGCTCCTGTCCATTCAGCAGTCACCTGCGTCCCTCTGGTCCATGTCTGTGCATGTTTCATGCACATATGTTACTATCCTTCACAACAACACAAAAGGGCAATGAGCACCATCACGTTTTTTTCTATAGTAGTGTTATAAAGAGTGACTTAAAATGTACAGACTAAGTTTGAAATAAGATACATTAAATGGAAAATATTTCATTTTTTAGGTACTTAGCTTTTCAACAGATAAATTGATAATTTTTAATGTTTTACTATATATTTGCTTTCACTCATGGGAGTAATTTTCATTGACCTCATTTATAAATGAGCATCCATATCTTAAATTAGGATGGGGCAGTAAGAAAAAAATAATCTGTTGCAATTAAGAAATTTCATAAAGCATTGCCACAATTGTCCCTTTACACAAAAATAAGTGAAGTGAATAAAATACAATTTTTAAAAACTTGCTCTCTTTTAATGTTTTATTTTTAATTAACCAATAATAAATGCATCCATTTATGGGGTATGATGTGATCTTTTATGTATGTATACACTGCAGAATGACTAAACCAAGTTAATGAACATATCTATCACTGAGGGCCTGGAGCAGTTAAACTGATCAAGAGAAATCAGAAGACATGTCTTTCTCAACCTCAGGCTGGATTTGAAGAATCTAAAAAAGTAGGCAGAAATTCAGCCACACAAGCACATAAAAACATTCTGATCTAAGATAGCCTGGTAACGCTGTCTTCACAAATACAAACCCTGTGTTTTTACGGTATTTATTGAAATATCAGTCCATTATAATTTAATTTATGTTTTTAGCTTTAATCCTAAGTGCATGTACTGTTCTCAAGCATTGGATTATCTTACTTTTGTGTCATCAAAGACATTGTTTTCTTTTCTTTCTTTTTTGCAGTTTTTGGCTGGTGCTGGGTTTGAACAAACCACCTCCGGTGCCCTACTCCTTTGAGCCACAGGGGCCACCCAAGACATTCTTTTCTTTTCTTTTCTTTTTTTTTTTTTTTTGGCTGGGGCTGGGTTTGAACCCACCACCTCTGGCATAGGGGACCAGTGCCCTACTCTGTTGAGCCACAGGCGCTGCCCCGAAGACATTATTTTCTTAATGATGCTTTCTATGCCCTGAGATTGCCCTTTTAACTGTATATAAGGAGTGTGTTTCTTCTTATCAAACTTCTATATTATTAAGAAAAAAAGTTTAAATTTTGGGCCTCTATAGAATTGAACCTCTGATTTTCCCAATACATAAATGTATATAAAGTAAATTTATGCCCATTTGGACTGTTTCTGTAAGGTATGTTGAAAGAGAACACAGTGCTAAAAAAATGACTACTTTTACAAAGGGGTAATATTTTAGTGACAACAATATTACTTTATTCATGCTCATGATGCTTATCTAAGCAGTGCAATTCACAAAAAGTCAAATGACTAATATATCTAACATAAAAAAATCCTTAGCTAATCCTTGTGAGGGACAGTGTGGGAGCCATCTTTGAAGACGGCATCAGACGAGCCTCACTCTTCATATTCAATGCCCCTGCATCACCCCTTCCCCCATGGAATGGGGCTGCCTTGTATCTCCAATATGGTATTGCAGATAACAGAGTATGACCTCTGAGACATGGTCATAAAACACCTGGCAGCTTCCACTTTGCTCCTTCCTGGGTCTCTAATTCCAGAGGAGGCCCCGGCCGTGTTATGAAGACTCAAGCAGCCCCGTGGAGACATCCACATGGAAACTGAAGCTGCCTCCCAGTAACCAGCATGGACTTGCTGGGAGTGGGAGTGAGTTATGTTGGAAGCAGATTCTTCAGCCAAGTCCAGCCTTCAAATGACCGGCACGGGGTGACAATCTGACTACCATCTCATGAGAGACCCTGAACCATAACCACAAGGCCAAATCTTTCTCAGATTCCTGACTCACAGACACAGGTTGAGACCACAAACGCTTATGGGTTTAAGCTGCTGACGTTTGTGTGAATTTGTTACTTAGCAGTCGGTAACTAATATCGGTGGTGGATAAATGGGAAAGACCATGTGCTGAGGGGTTGACAAACCTAAAATGTGTTTTGATGACAACTGGAAGTTCAGTGCTCTTGAATGGGTTATTTTAAGTTTCTTGTGTCTTTGTTTTGTCATTGGTAAACTGAGGATAAAAATTGAAGAATAGAAGATGGTGGTCTGTAGCCAGATTTCTGCAGATGCTCCCATCCAGAAGGAGAGTTAAAGGGCAGAAATTTAGCAAGAAAGCCAACGGTTTGGAACTGAGCCAAAAGAGAAGGTTGAAGAACACACATCAACCCTGCTGGAGTGACCTGCGACCCCAAGGATACAAATAAAAGGTACAGAGCACATCACCAAGTGGACGGGAGTCCCCTCCCCCATGAGAGCGGCTTGCAGTATATGCCATACCTCCATACAAACAAGCGAGGAGAGTTCACATGTCCTCCCACTCTACCCCATGGGAGAGACCCTCTAAAAACCAGATCTCCTTCCCCTACTAGGGTGCCGCAGCACTCTCCTGCCATGCATAAAACTGTATATATTCTCTACCTGCAAGTTGGAATTCCCGGCACTCCCCTCCACTCTCACCCTGAGGTCTGGAGGTCTGTCCCCCCCGGAGTCCAGATTCTTGGACATTTTCTTGAGGGGTATGGACAGGGCATGGGCTGTTGCTGATCTGTGCTGTTTTCCCAGCTCAGGAGTGGTGAGAGGAAAGTGAGCCGAGAGGAGGCCATAGTGGAGAGGCGGTCCCCTGAGGCACCAAGTGGCAGCACTGAGAAAGCTTTGCTAAATTTCAGCCACACCTGGCCCTCAGGGGATGACAGCTGAGACAAAGGGCTAAAGCTCACAGACTGAGTCAGGACTATTAGCAGCCCAGCGTCTCTTCCACAGGGCAGAAATTCTGCGAACTTGTTCTGTTCTATCAGCAACATCAATCAGGGACAAGGCTGGAGCTGAGTGAATTGCCCCAACCCCTATCAAGTACCCAGGTTGTCAGGCCTCACCTCCCCCCTGCCAACACCAACATAACTGGTGGACTGGCTGAGGAGCCACAGAGCCCCTTGTGACCTAGGCAGGTGCAAACCTCTAGAGCATCTGCTCATTGGAGGGAACTGGATCACAGCCCTGCAGGGTTACCAGAGACTGGGTGTGACAGAGGGGCAAGATGGGGAAGGAGGCATCAACCTTCCCAGACTAATTTATTGGCTGGGGGGTCCCTCCTGAGCTCACAGAACCCTGGAGCAAGTTATACTAAAGCTGCCAGCAGACTCCTGCTATCTAGTCGCCAGAGACTTTTCAACTCTTTGATTTAAGGTTGGTACTGGCTGGGACAATTGATTGGGACCTCTTCAACTGGGCCAATCACCCAAAGACTTTCCAACGTGGTACACTGGGTGTGTGGTAGTGGGAAGGTTTGATTTTCCTTTTCTAATTGTTGTGGAATTGTAGTGAGGGGCGTGGTGACCTAACTACTGGTATTTCTTCACAGCTCAGAGTCCAACACAGAGTAACTGATTCTCTAGGATAAGACAGAGACCAGCTGAAAATAAGACAGAGCCACTTAACCCCACCACATCAAGAAGGCCCCCAGTTTCACAGGCAGTAGCAAAGTATGGGTTGGCAAAACTCTAGGGGAAAAGGTACAAACACCAGTCCCAGCATACAGGCAAAGGACTGGTCAATCACTACTCCTAGAACCCCCAACCCAACTTATCCTTACCTACTCACCCAGCCAAATGGTCCAAAATAAATATGGGGTGGAATCAGGAGAAAAGCTCTGGAAACATGAACAACCAGAGTAGATCAACACCCCCAAGGAACAATTTGGCAGACACAAATGACGATCCTATGCATAGACAGATGGCTGAGATGTCAGAAACTGATTTCAGAATTTGGATTGCAAACAAGATCAATAAAATAGAGAAAAAATTGGAATTAGAAATTCTGGGAACATTTCAAAGATTGTCTGAAGAAGTCAAGGAATTCAAAGACCAAATGACTAAAGATTTTGACACATTAAGACAAGAAGTTGCAGCCCTCAAAGATCTGAGAAATACAGTAGAATCTTTCAGTAGCAGAATGGAGCAAGCAGAAGAAAGGATTTCTGACATGGAAGACAAAGCTTTCGAACGCTCACAAACCTACAAAGAGGTAGAGAAATGGAAGGCAAAAATGGATCTGTCTCTCAGACAGCTCTGGGATAACTCAAAGAAAACCAATATTCGCCTCATAGGGATACCTGAAAACAACGAACTGGCGTCATAAGGCTCAGAGTCTCTTCTTTATGAGATTATGAAAGAGAACGTTCCAGACATGCCAAGAGATTCTGAAATTCAGATAGCAGACAGTTTCAGAACCCCAGCATGACTCAACCTGAATAAGACATCCCTGAGGCACATCATAATTAAGTTCACAAAGTTAATATGAAAGAGAAAATTCTGAAAGCAACCAGACACAAGAAATCTATTACCTACAAGGGGAAGAATATTAGAATAACTGCAGATCTCTCTGATCAAATCTTTCAAGCTAGAACAGAATGGGCATCTACTTTTAATCTTCTAAAAGAAAAGAACTTTCAACCCAGGATCCTGTACCCAGCTAAACTGAGTTTCATCTACGATGCACAAATTAAAAACTTTAATGACATCCACATGCTGAAGAAATTTGCTATAACTAAACCAGCTCTCCAGGATATTCTCAAACCTATCCTCCATAATAACCAGTGTCATCCTCCACCATAAAAGTTTTCTCACCCAGAAATTTCTTACCAAATTCAAACTTCCACAGTGATGAAAGGATTAAAAATGTCCACTAGATTTTCTACAGATTTATCAATATGTTCTATTAATGTGAATGGCTTAAATTGTCCTCTAAAGAGGCATAGGTTGGCTGACTGGAAACAAAAACTCAGGCCAGATATCTGTTGCATACAAGAATCTCACCTTACCTTAAAAGATAAATTTAGACTCAAGGTGAAGGGATGGTCATCTATATTCCAGGCAAATGAAAAACATAAAAAAGCAAGTGTTGCAATCTTATTCGCAGATACAATAGGCTTTAAACCAACCAAAATAAGGAAGGATAAAGATGGTCATTTCATATTTGTTAAAGGTAATACTCAATATGATAAGATTTCAATTATTAATATTTATGCACCCAACCAGAATTCACCTCAATTTATAAGAAAAACTCTAATAGACATGAGTAACTTGATTTC